>CM032631.1:10865245-11012265 GCA_019097785.1 Fraxinus excelsior | reverse complement strand
TTGTTGAAATTCTTGGGTTTGTGACAGAGGCTGCAGATCATGGGATTGAAAAGAGTGTGGGAGATGTCAATGATAGAGGTATAATTAACTGGTTGTTTTATATAATGCATATTTGATCAGTCAATTATATAATAAAATTGTCTTTGTGATATATTGTATTGTATTTAGCAGATGCTGCTCTTGCACGAGTTGAATTGGAGAAAAGACTGGCTCTGATCAAAGCATGGGAAGACAGTGAAAAAACCAAAGCAGACAATAAGTACAATTTTCTTAATTTAATTTGTCATTTTTTTCTCTCTTTCTTATTTTTTTGGGGGTGGGGGTGGGGGTGGGGGTGGGGGTGGGGCTTTATCTTGCAAGTTGCACTAATTTCTGAGTTTGGTTATCTAAATTTGGAGAGTCAAATTGTTCTCTATTTTAAAAAATTAAAACGTGGAATTTTTGGAGCTTATTTTTGAGAATTAGCTCTTTAAAATAAAATAAAAAATATATTTTGTATCTAGAGAGCCTCTTAAACTCTTAATATGGTCATGGCGATAGTGGGGAGGATTTTTCTTGGAAGAGTAGCCCTTCAATATCATAGAAAATAGAGATATACAGAGAAAAGTATCAAAATTCTAGTCTATTTTGGAATTTCTTATATGCAATTTGCAAAAACTGATGCAAAAGGAAACTCTAAAACTATTTTCGATGTTTTTTTTTTTGGTCTCGTTTCCAAGCATAAATCTTGCCAAATATGCAAAGAACTCTCTGCTTGAGTTAAGAAGAATTTTTTTAATTGAAATTATATTTCAGGGCCTATAAAAAGATTTCTTCTGTAGAATCTTGGGAGAATGCTAAGAGAGCATCTGTTGAGGCACAAATAAAGCAAATTGAGGTGAAAATTTCTTGATTTTCTGCTGTTTGTTGAAGCTTACTTTTGTGTGTTCTGCTCATATAGTAGCTATTTCCTTATGATGTAAAAGCATTAGATACAATCACTAAGCCACCAAGGAAAGAAAGGATTTACAAAACTAATTTCAACTAGTTTACGATCATTGAATCGGGTACCAAGGCCTTTTGCTAACGTGAGGCGAGCCTCGAGGCACACATTTTGACGCGCGAGACAAATCACTAAAATAATTCAACAAAAGAAATAAAACTTTCAAAATATTCGCGTAATAAACCATAACAGGAAAACTAGCAGAGTAGTGACAACCCCCCTGAATTCAAGTAAGTCACATGATCTTGAAGGCTTGTATTGATTCAAATTTTGATTTTTGATCAGATCAGTTAGTTATGTCTGTCTGTATACACATAAGAATATTGAAAAAGCGGCTTGTTTGGTAGAGTGTACTCAACTATTTAGTATTGGAGGACAATTTTTCACATTTCAATTTTGTGTTAGATATGCTAATACCCCACCCCATATAGTACTTTTGATCGAAAAATCAATATGATTGATTTCATACCCTTCGTTCAATGAGAAAATGGGTAAAAAAAAGTTAAAAATCTAGTCTTTACAGTCTACTAAACATGCTATAAAATATGAAATCTCTGTCTTTCTCTTGAATTCACCATGACATTGAATCATTTGCTTTTGAGTTGAATTAAGTTCTTCGACGTATGACATACCGATGAGCAGGAAGAATTTGAAAAGAAGAAAGCAGAATACCGTGAAAAGATGAAGAACAAAATTGCTGAAATTCACAAAGCAGCTGAAGAAAAGAGGGCAATGATTGAAGCCAAAAAAAAGGAAGATTTTCTCAAGGTGGAAGAGACAGCTGCAAAGTTTCGTTCAACTAACACCACACCAAATAAGTTGCTAATTGGATGCTTTAATTAATCAGCTGCTGCTTTTTCTTATTTTGAGCTGAATTTAAGTCAGAAAAAGTACTTAAGCTTCTGTTTTTCTTGCATCTTATTGGCTTATAATTTAATTACTGGTTATTTTAATGTTCTCTCCTAAACGGTGTTCTCAGTGTGTGTATACGTGAACATTTGGACAATCCTACAGAGCTTTTATTGTAATACGTACTTTATTGATGAGTTGTGGTTGTGTTTTTTAAGTTCACGATTTCAAGTTGCTTGTGGGTTTTAGTTCTTGGATAATAATGGACACTATGAGCCTTGCTACGACGACACGCTCAATGACAAATTTAAAAATAGGAAGATGCGTGTTAATATATGATTGAACCGTTTAAAAAAAAAAAAAAAGACACCCAATAAATTGTTGCCACCCCACGCGGTCACCCAATTTTCTGTCAATCATCCTGGCCAAGCACCATTATTCGGACACTATTTTCATTGTTTTGACCAAGAGAGTCCTCGAGTATGTGGATAGTTGTTTTTGGTATATTAATGTTGTATAAGATGATATATTAGAGCTGGGAATAAGGTAGTGGCGACTGAAAATGCTGAACCGCCACTATTTCTGCCGCCAAGAGGTGCTTCATACAGTTCAAAAAACAGTGCAACAAGAACTACAATAAACTTCACTCAGAGGATCTTTTGAGAAGAATACTGGATTAGTAGAAACTATTTGTCCTTGAACTGAGTTGAAATAGATTAAACAAAAAAAAAAAAAGTTAAATTACTTTTGTTGTCGTTGTGTTTGTTATAGTTTAGTATTGTACAACCAACATGCCCTAAAGAAGTACTTGCAAAATATTGGTACTCTTGAAAAACTATCTTGCAATTACAAGTATGTCAATTTTAAGCAGGGTTGTCAGTAGATCGGTTCGATTCGATTCCAAAATTTTCGAGTATTTAATAAATGGAATCGTTGAGTCCAAATATAATTATGAAACTGTTAGGGTTCGGTTCGATTCCGTATTATAATTAAATTTTTTAACATTTACAGCAACATTACATAAATATAACTAATGACATTTCATTCGTAACTTTTACAAATTGACGTAACACAATTCAAAAATATATAAATAACTAGCTGTCAAATAACATTAATTCAGTGCATACAAATACCAAAATGTAGATATTAATATTAAAATGTCGTTGATCCATAGCAATAATTCATTTGCTTCAAACAGTTTGTTAACATAAAGAAAATGAAATATAAATTAAAAGTTATAAAAATAAAATATTTTTAAATATTTGTGTTTTAAAATGATTTGGGCTTTAAAGGTAAAATTATGAAATGATCTGATTTATTTAATTAATTTGTTAATTTATTTAGAAAAAATAAAATAATTTAATTAATTCAATAAAAAAAATTATTTAGCTTCGGTTATTGGTCTAGACCCGAGACCCAACCCAACCCAACCTATCAGTTTTCAATTCGAGTACCCGTTCAGGTATTTAACTTATGAAGAACCGCTCGATTCGGTTTGAGTTCGGTTCGGTCTGATTCAGTTCAGGACTTTTAAACCCCCCCCCCTAATTTTAAGTGACTAATGGTTTGAGTGAGTGCTGTTGAAATTAATGATCCATTTATTGTCTCTTTATTGGTTTAGTGCCTTTCCTAAACCCCCCATTTTCTACCATCTCTTAATTCGTTTTTGATTGTTTGATGTCAATGGGACGCATTTGTGCCGTAATTATTGACACAAAATGCACTTCTACACCAAAAGTTTCCTTTTTATAAGAAGTGAATTAAATTAAATGGGGGCACACTGGTAATCTCAACCATTTCAGCCAAACATGAGGCTCTTTTTCATTGACATGGTACTGTATCATGGCATTTCTTCTAAAAACTAGATACAAATGCCTCCCAAACAGGGTCTTAAACTTTTATGTCAATTGCAAGTGATCAAGGTTGTATGTATTTGATGTTTATACATCAAATATACAACTTAATCATTACAGAATTTTATGATTTGATGAAGACTCTGATGGAACATGTTGTTGTACCCAAGAGAAAGATGGTGCACCCTTCAGGTGACACTGGGATACCCACCTCGACAGAATATGACATAATTTTATGATTTGATGAAGTTTCTGATGGAATATATTGTTGTACCCAAAAGAATTATGGTGCCCACTTCACGTGACGTCTGGATACCCACCTCAACGGGGAAATGGTGATAGATGGCTGGTTGATCCGATCACATTTCAACAATGAATTTTGATCAAATTTAAGTAAAAAGAAAAGTACAAAATTTAAAAAAGTGACAATACTCATTTTACCTTCATTGTAAACGTTAAGAATTTGAGAATCTTACCATTCTATTTTACAATGTTTATTCACCTACTCCATCTCCATCTCAATTCTTCAATGTTTTTTTAACTATCTTCATCTCCATATTCAAGGGTTTTTCATATTATTTGGTTAAATTCATTTTATTTTTTTTACTTATAATATTGATGGATAATATGTTTTAAACAAAAATTCTTTTATCATGCTCAAGAATTCCAAATTGTAAAGAAATCACAGCAGACCTATTATATATTGATGAGGTAAGGGGGTTCAGATGGTCTAGGGATTCGGGGTCCGGGGAGAAATTTGGCCTTTTAATTTTCAAATGAAGTGTATGTTTGTCTTTTCTACATACAATAAAAGAGTAAGTTGGGTTGGACACTGTTCATAAGCCGTTGGCTCGGCTTGGTTGAGTTAGTTTTTTTTTTTTAAATATATATTTAAGATTTATCGAGCCAAATGGCTTTCTGGCGTGGCCTGGCTCGACTCGCCTAAGCCGTTTCATTTTTTTTTTTCCGTTTGATTCGGTATTTTAAATTACAAATATACGCTTTAAACGATTTAATTTTTTTTGAAAATGTTGAAGTATGTCCATATAAATATATGGTCGAGATAAATCTTAAATATCAAAAATAATTTTACATTAATTGTGAAACGTAAAGTCGTGATTATTTATTTTTCTTTTCAATTTCAATCACATTCTAATGTCCTTTTTTTGAACTTTATTTTTCCTACAACATTTGATTCGATATTTCACGATATGAATATCCATTTGGATTGATTTAAATTTTTTTTTTAAAAAAAAAACTTACAATGTGATAATAATAAATATATTGTCGATTATGTTTAAATATAAAAATTATCTTAAATTATTAAACGTAAAATCATAATCAATAATTTTTCTTTTCTACTCACTATCAACCCCTCATACTCACACTAATTTCTTTCAATTTCATTTTTATTCAATTTTTATCTTAAATTAAGCCATTTTTTATTCAGTATTTTATCTTAAATTATTAAACGTAAAATCATAATCATTAATTTTCCTTTTTTACCCACCCTCAACCCCTATACTCAAACTAATTTCTCTCAATTTCATTTAACTTCAGTTTTTATCTTAAATTAAGCCAATTTTTTTAACGTTCCGTTCAGTATTTTAAGTTACAAATATGTGTTTTAAGCGATTTAAAATTTGTTGAAAACGTTGAAGTGCAACCATGATAAATATATGGTCGATAAATTTTAAATAAAAAAATAATTTTACATTAATTGTGAAACGTAAAGTCATGATCCTTTATGTTTCTTTTTAATCTCAACCACATTCCAATGTCCTTTTTTCGAACTTTATTTTTCCTACAACGTTTGATTCGATATTTCACGATATGAATATCCATTTGTATCGATTTAAATTTTTTTTAAAAAAACTTAAAATGTGATAATAATAAATATATTGTCGATTAAGTTTAAATATAAAAATTATCTTAAATTATTAAACGTAAAATCATAATCGTTGATTTTTTTTGTCTACCCACCTTACAAAAACTTAAAATGTGATATGCAAGGCCCCTAAAGGTTTGTACAACAAGAAAATTGAAGAAGAAAGAAGAAAAAACAATATCTTGATAATTTGTTAGTGTATGTATGTTTTTAAATTTGATTTGAATTATATTGGTTGTTTATGATGAATAATTTCCCCTTTTGTTTCTAATTTCCTTTTTTTTATTTTTCGTTTTAACTTTAAAGTTTTCTATTGAATGAGTTTTGCTAAATAAGATTTAATTAGTGATGTCTTCAAAAATAATAAAAAATCAGTCAACACTATTACATAGACAACTATACTATGGCACGTGCCTCTGATTAGTAATGTTAAAAAGGTTATTGCGGTCTATGTGATGAATATGACGTGTGACGTGGCTATTTAAAAAATGCGGCCCCACCACGACAGGCAACGAGGGACAAATTCAATATGTTGGCATCTTAAGAAAAAGAATTAACTCATTTGTACAATTATGCTTGACAATTATGATTGACAACTTTGATGATGTCAGGATTTGCCTCATTGATTTTAATAAACAATTTTTGAAATGAATAAATGTAATGTTGATTAGTGTGAATTATCAATCAAGATTGTCAAATAAAATTGTACAAATAGCATGATTTGAAAGGAAAATGTAAAGTTAAAATGGTCTCAATAAAAGTTCATAAAATTTAGATCACATCAAAAGGCTATCAACCTTGAAGCAAACCGTAGATCTAATTATTACCTACAATTTGGCTTATCCCCTTATGTTAGCACCGCTCTAAAAAAATTCTCACAACCCTCAATGTGATAGAAAATACTCCTTGTACATAATTATTTATATAATGATTGAGTGTCAAAATGCAAGTGGAGAAGTTATTTGATTAATAAGATTTTGTCCAACTAAATCTTATCACATCAATTGTTGGTAAATCATTATGTGCATTTAGCACAACCTTAATAGGATATTCTATGGTCAAAAATTAGTTTCTAAGTCATCATTGGACTGCCAGTACCGTCCATTTTCTCCAATTGTAGCAATTTCGCCATCTCAAAAGCATGCATTCATGAATCATACTTGCAATGCACCTTTGTTTACACTTTGCCACATGGAAAAATGTCATTCGACAATTAAAAAAAAAGCTGTTTTTTCATCTCATCACTTTTTGACAACAATGCAAGTGTCAACAAATGCGTAGAAATTGGGTGTACAAATGACAAAATCCTGCATTTCAAAGAAGAAGCATTGTAGCATGATGTGACATGGATGGTATGAAGGGAAATCTCCGCCATAAAATGGGTCATTCTCATCCACAGAAGACGTGAGAGTTCAAATTAAGCTCTCACACTTGCAACTTGTTTAGCTCAAACCCGAAGTATACTCTAATATCATATTATAATCTTGTGAAATTATCTGAAAATTCTTTGTAAGTTGATAAAAAGGGTGCTACGTCACTTTTAGTGTCACCATATATGGTGACATGAATATTGTGAGCTGGCTCACTCGATGATTATCATAATCGCAGTTGTTACGCCTCACTAACAAAGCTCAAAATCAAAGTGCTATGTAGCAATTTACGTGGGCAAAAAGTCAACTAAAAAGTCAAACATAGGTCCAATTGGTCAAATACGAAGAAATTGTGCAAAACCGAACTTCCTTCAGAGGCACTACCTCAAAAGACGAAGCACCATAACTTGAGCTGAAACACTGCCTAAGGAAACAAATAAAAGAGATGAAGCTCCCCATTTGGACAACCAGCATAAAGACCTCTCCGAGGCTCTCAACACATCCGAAGCTCAATGGAGCCGACGCTGTCTCTTACAACATATTTTGAAGATCTTTTAGAAGTAAATGATGTAACACTTGTAATAAAGAATGTCAAGTGTGTCAACTTATTGTATAGGGTGGCTGACATCTTATCAATGTATTAATAGTAAAAATAGACAGTGATGAGAAGCCTCAGTTAAGGAGATGAAGTCACGTGGTTCTGATCCAACAGATACCACGTCGGTTAAGGCAGTATATATAGATTATCTGTGTGACTTATAAAGGGGGAATTTTTGGGGAAAAAAGGGGGAGACTCCTGATTATTGAGTGAATAAGCAATATATACAACCATTTGGGTGATTATGTTTCTTGTTTTCTACATTTTGTGACTGGATATAAATCTCGACATATTATCTAACACTAATAAACACACATGTCATCTATCCTTCCACATATTCTTATTTAGCCTTTGGTTTTCGTCGAATGGATTTGATCTTGATTAGTGATCGTTGTTAGCGAAATCATCTTCGTTACACTCGCCGAAACTCGAACACTTTTGTCTCTCGTCGTAGGGCATCTCCCGCGTTCACGTCCGTTCTTCTCACCGTCTCGCAGGTAGAAACACGCCGATCTTACTTGACGCGGCGATGTGGGCCCAACATCTGTTGGTTCATTTTTCGGGATCAACAACAATATATAAATTTAAACATATTGAATATCCGGGAAATATGCAAGTAAAATAACACTATTTTTACCTTCTATAATCATTAAAAACTATCATTTGAATCACAAGACTCGGACAACTACTCAGAATCCTAAAGACATATTTAGCCCTTGTTTGAATACTATTTTTTTCTATCAAAATGCATCATTGTTTAGTAACTTGACCACATTTCAATCACACATTCTTTAATAAAATAATATTACACGCAAATCTAATTTTTTTAACCACACATTTTTCATCATAATACTATTACAAAATGCATTTTTTTTTAACCAAATGGTGCTCAAACAATAGTCCCTCATGAGGGGGTAGAGCTAGAGTTTCAAATTGAGTAAATTATGAATCTTTATTTTTCTATATATATGCAAAAAAAATAAAAAAATAAAGAGGGCTTTGACACAGTACAACCCCAACTTGAATCTTCATTTTATACGCAACATAGAACATGGCACAATATTATAATAAAAAAGATTTGAATTCTTTTTATTTTTTATTTTTATTTTTTTACATTGTCCACGACAAAACACTCCACTCTACCATACTAGCCATAATAACAGTAACTTTCCTTCAACAGATTTTATAATTATTTCTTGATGATTTTCTAAAAAAAATGATTTTCAGTCTTGAACCAGGCCAAATAAGAGCATGTACATGAGGGTGACTAGATGGAATAAAAAGTCTAATTCATTTTGTTATCATTCTTAAGTCCATGTTTGGTTTAGATAAAAATTCGATTTTAGTAAATTTTGATAAAAATTATTGGAATGTATAGCTAAAAATTTTTGGGTATAGCTAAATTTTTTTGGGTTCCATAAAATATGTTATTATAATTAATTGTTGATTTTTTATTTAAATTTTAATCTGCTTTTTAGGCTGAATCAAACATGGCTAAATTTTCAATGTCAAAATCTACGAGAATTAATATAAGTGTTGGAAAAATGGTTGGGTGGCTAACTTTGGAGCTAAATTTGAGTGGAACTCAATTATTCATTTTGGAATATGGAAGTGGATTTGTGTTCTCTTCCGTGAGTACATCAAAATCACGTATTTACTTGCCAAAAATGATGTTCAGGTGAATGAGAAATTAGTGCTCAAAGTATGTCATGTGAAATGAGTTTATGTGGATAAGAAAGTTAGAATAAACTTGTCCTACATAGAAAAATGAGGAAAGCAAATACCACGTTATATAGGATTGCACTTTAGAATGGTGTAATCATGTGTAGCATAGAGGCTCTCTCCACGTACGCGCGTAGGGGGGTGCAAATCCTGGACCGAAATGGGCTTCGAACCTTGAACTTGTATGCGAGCGTGACCATTTTCCTCCAGTTCTGTGTTGAAAACTGTTTTCTGTCCAAACTTTGTTCCGATTTTCTGGTGGTGATACTGTTCGATCACTGACTAAGTTCGTCGGAGTAAAATCTGTTGTGCTCGAATTTTACTAGTTAACTGTTGTATCCTGGGAAGCAGATGCTCACATTATACCTCAAGTACGAACGGTGAAGGGGCGAATCTGTTTAAAGGAAACTGTGTTTGCACAGGCCTCGGTTTGGGAATTTTTTTTTTCGCTGCAATTTCAATTTCTTATTTTGTTATTTTAATGCAGTTAACGAATTTATTTTCTTTGTTGATTTTTGTAAGTAGTTTATCAAATCTGAACAAAGACGAGCCACTTTGATTATCTTGATCTACTAAATATTTACAACAATAAGTACAAATCGTATTTTCTTTAATCCCTGATGCAAATTAATATGAACACTATCTCGAAATTCAAAGTCCATTTCTGATGTCACTAGAAACGACAAAGACAATAATCCACCATAGTTAGGTGAAAACATCGACCTTATTGTGAATTTTTTCTTCAACGTGACATTAGCATAAATTTGTAGTCTTCTCTGGCACGTAAAATGATGTTTTATTATTTGCATAACTTTACTTATATATAATTAAGAGCATGTTTGAACCCATTAAAATGTTAAGAATGAATTTTGAAATATTAAATTGATGGAGAATGAATATTTAAAAAATAAGGGAAAATTTTGAATTTGCGTATAATATTATTTTACTGAAAAATATGTAGTTGAAACGAAGAGGGAAAAAATATATTTTGAAAAAAAATGAGAATAAAAGGGCTAAGTTATATAAAATGTTTAGGCCTTGTTCGAGCCTCATCATTTGACAATAAACGCATTTTTGAATAGTGATGGAGAATATGAGATTAAAAATAAGGAAATTTTTGAATTTACGTGTAATATTATTTTATCGAAAAATGTGTAGTTGAAAAGAAGATAAAAAAAATGTATTTTGAAAAAATAAGAATCAAACAAGGGCTTAATTTATTCTACTTAATTGTTTTGAATTTGAATTTTTTAATATGATAAGACAAATTCCGAAAAGTTCAATCTTTTTGGGATATTTGACTTTATTGATACATGTCACAAATCATTCACACGTGCACGCACAGTGTTACAATAATATTTGATTTTTTTTTTTTTTAAATCACTATAACATGTAGCTATGGTAAGGATGTCAAAAAAGTTTGACGACTCGAGCGATCTGGGCTCGGCTCGAAAGCTGAGACTCGGGTCGAGCCTCATTTTGAGGCATCGGCCCGAGCCGAGGCCGACCGTGTCACGGGCCAAAACGGCTCGACTTGTATTTTTTAAAAAAATAATAATAATAAAAGGCATATCTACATATTTATTTTTAAAAAAAAATTTAAAAACTAAAAGCTGCCCAGCAGGGCAGCTATAGTAGCTGCCTAGACATCTATTTTAACATTATATTAAAAAAACAAAAAACAAAAAAATTCGAGTTGGCTCGGCTCGGCCTCTAAGGCCCGGGCCGAGCCTCTTTTTTTGGCCGGACTTTGCTCGGGCAAAAAAAAACTCAAGTCAAGCCCGAACTTTTTTTTTTTTAGGTCGGACTCGGCTCGGCTCGTTGATATAGAGATTAAAGTCAAATCTTTTATTAAATTTTAATTAAAGTCAATGAAATATGTAATTAAAAAAATATAAATGTAATAAAATATAAAATTAAAATCAATTATTTACTTTTATTTAAATTAAAATTAAAATTTAACTTTTATTCCTTACCAAATAGGAATTACAAACTTATCGGTCCTATCTAGTCGACGTACGTGTAGCCTTTTAAGTCTTACAAAATCAATTATTATAGTTTTATCTGAATCAAACGGTTGAAAATGAATGAATCAAACTGTTACAAGTCAAAATGACTATTAGCACAATATACAAATCAAATTTTATAATAACATTTAGCAAAGAAATTTGAAAAGGAAAGGAAATTATAAGTCTGATTTCGAACAAACTTAGAGTTAATTATGTGAGTTCTTTGAATTACTTTGGCAATTGATAGTTACACTTATCTAAAAGGGAAAAGCCACTTGTACATTCTTTGTACACATCCCTCTCACATGTGTGTGAGGTACAATAAAATCATATTTCTGCAACTACATAGGATAAAGTTAGCGCACCTCGATTTTTAAAAATTTATTTTCAACCATACATTCTATTAGATATACAACTTTTCAATCACATATTTCACCAAATTTCAACAAAATATACTAAAAATCTGACTTTTAACTCGTGCATAATTTTGATTTCACTAATTTTTTGGTGTGCTCAAATTGCACATCTCTTGTGAACCAAAATTCTTTAAGGTTGCATTACACGTGGCACTACCACCACCACATGAGTCGTTTTCTCTGAATTTGAATTTATACCTATAAACATATATCTTGATAGGGAAAGATCGTAGCATAGACCTCTAAAATCTTCGTTACTTAACGACTCAACTCTCATTAACACAAAAATATAGTTAGATCGTAAAATTTTTAATTACCACATGAATGCATGAAATCTACCCCAACCTAAAGAATAACATACATGTTTCATATTCAAATGTTTTTTTTTCTTTTTTAATTATTATATGTAATGTTGGACATGGTTCAATTTCGATGAAAATCACACGAAATTGAGTATTAGGGATGCCATACTATAACCCATGTAGTAATTTTTCGATATCACTTTAATTGAGACAATATAAAAATAATATTGAAACATAATGAAATTTCAGTTCCTCGCCAAATTAGAATAGTCTGGTTCTAAATTTTATGAAACGAAACCAGCTAATAACTGAAGCCAATTATTTCAATCCAATTCGTGTAGTTACAGGGAAAAATGTCCATAGCTACCAATAACTCGATTTTGACATAAAATAGGGCAGTTTCGTAATTTCAAATGATTCTAATCTGCACCATTAATTGCATCATGCCATAATAAATACCCCTCCCACTCCCCAACTCCAACTGCCTTCATTAGCGAAACAACAACTCGTCTCAAGTCTGAAGTCAACCATCTTCAACTGCTAATCCTGCAGTTCTCGATTCATCATGGGGATTAATTATCCCGCCGCTGCCCCATTTCTGCTGATCATGGCAGTTCTCGCCGCCAGCCACCTCTCCGATGGCCGCGACATCCAAATATTTGCCCGAAAATCCACCGAGCAAAAATCAACCACCACCAAGTTTAACTACCAATTTTCATGGAATTTTTCAGCTCCTAAAAGTGCAGATGGTGACACAGCTTATAGAGTATCACATCGTAGCACTCCGGGAGGGCCAAACCCTTTACACAACTGATCTAGCGGCTCATGCAATTTGAGGAGCATCCACCGCTTGACCTGTGTAATGCTTGAGCTGGCTCAGACTTCATAAGTTTTGCCAACAATTAATGAATGCTCTTTTATATGCTGATTTGATCTCTTTACACAAGGGAATTATATATGGGAGGTTTCATAATTCTCTCCAAGATTGTAAATGATTGGTATGAATTTTATTTGATTATGTAGTTAATGTGATTATAACTTTATGGCTAGTGTGTTAGCTCAAGAATCGGATGGTTAATATTAAAGTTTTGTAATAATATTATATATGTATACATGGTTGTAAATTATCAATAAAATCTACTAAAAATAATAATCAAATTTTTTTTTTTTTTTTTTGCCTTTTCTGATTGAAATGTTGACTTCTGCAACTTTCTGCCAATGTCAATCGTCGCGTGTGGTTGATGTTGAAACTTCGTGCTCAACTAGTAAAATCGAACTAACCTAGACTTTTGTTTACGAGTTGGTTTCAAAGAGGAATATGGACCAAAAAAACAGAAGAATCTTCGTCTAACCCTCATCAAGTTGGGCAATGTAACAAGCAATCTTGACTGTTTGCAACAAGGATAAAATAGATTATCTATCGATTTGTAAGCAAGAAATACTTAGAATTAATATTTTGACATACTTGAAAGGAAGTAATAAAATTAAAGATATCTATTTACTCCTTAAAAAAATAAGAAGGTTGAGTCGACGATAAATGAAACCTTAGATCGCAAATAATGGTTCAAACGTGAGAGAATTCTAGTTTTATTTCAGGAAAAAGTATTTGATATTCTCTCGATTAATGGCAACTATTACATGCAACAAAAAGGCTAGAACTAAGTTAAAAGGGAGTGTTGTTCCATTCCAACTCTAGAGATATTTGCACACTGAAACTTTGATTCATTGGTCTCAAATGTTTTCTTCAATCTATCGATCATGATCAACTATAGTATAGACTGTGTTTGGTCAAGAGTTCTATATACTTTCCGTGTTTAGACTTTTGTGGTTCTATCGTGCACGGTGAACTCTTGATGATAATTTTTTAATAGGGTTTCACTTTAGAAACGTCTTTTGAATATTCGTGTTTGAATTGTGGGATTGGATTTATCACTCAAATTATTTACTGTTTCAGTTTCCTATATGCTTCAGACTCTGAACACATTTAAATCGGATCTGAATAGCGGCTAGCCCTCGACTAAATCTTAGCCTATTTAGCTAAGATATGAGGAATTTGTTTGAGAACTATGGACTTTTAAATTTACATATTATTGATTATTTGGGCGGATTTTTACTTATTTCGAGTGTATAATTATTTTTTTGGGTAAAGAAAATATGATTTAGAGATGAATAGAGCAAAAGAAAGAAAATTGGGTCTTATGTGTAAGTGTTATGTCCTAAGTTCAATCAACTTTGGACATAAACACTTTAAATATATATAATCGATGCATATTTATGTCAATATCTATTATTTAATTAAATTAATATTCTAATAAATTAAATAATAGAGTTCGTAGATTCAAGTCTTAGTGATTTATTAATCACGAGGAGTTGTGATTGTGAGATACAAATTACATATGATTGAATCTTAAATTGTCTGTGGTCGTATGTAATAACGAGATACGGATAGACCATCACGTGTGACATTTCTTACTTGTGAAGTAAGTAGCTGATTTCACAAGCTAGAGTGTGATGACACTTGAATGAACACATGATTGTTTTGTTATAGAACAAAACATTGGAGATTCGCTGGGAGATTTCACATGGATAGCTATCTGAGTGTTAGTGGTTAATCTATAACATTCGGTAGTTGAATTGGTCATTTGACTTTAGGTCATCATAGTGCCTTATATGAGAACAATCATACTCTTGTGATGTTGGATGTTGTTCCGCCAATGGTCACTAATACGACATCGTTCCGGTATGTCAAGAATTATATGAAAATTGTGAATGATCAATAGAGAATTCGTCACTCTTAAATAGTAAGAGCTTATGATCTACATTTTGACCCAGTTAAATTGATAATGAAATCATTGGCCAATGTGAACTAATAAGTCGAAAATGAGTTTTTGACTTACATTGACTTAACAGTGGAATAAAATATATGATCGATAATTGAGATTGACAAATATTCATATCTCATAATTGATCGGATCATATTGACGAAAGGATTATAGTTTCACAGTAAACGAACAAGTTTGATTTTGTCATATCATGTGACATTTCTCGTCACATATATTGCATTAACACATTGCTAGATGTCAATTTGGGACGAATGTGAATTAGTGATAAATTAAAAGGAGGTGTTTTAATTTATCGATTTTGATTGGATCAAAATAATAATTCACGTTATTAGATATCGTAATTGGGAACCTAATGAGCCACACACAAAAAATAACCAGAAGAATGAGATTTATCAATTAATTAATTGACAAGTGTTGAATAATTAATTAATTTAGTTGCTTATTAATAGACTCGAATTAATTAATTGGATTAATTTATTCATGGACCATATTTAGCCTATGTTTGACACCAATTTTTTCTCATTGTCATTCTTTTTCTTTTTCTTCATTTCAACTACACATTCTATCAATAAAATAATATTACATATAAACCCAAAAATTCTCCTTACTTTTTAAACACACATTTTTCCATCAATCAATATTCAAAAATCAATTTTTCTCCCAAAATGGGTGTCATACATAGGCTTAATTAATTCGATTAATTAAATATTGGATCGGGTTAAGTTTAAGAGATGAGCCAAACCCGTTTGAACTTGTATTAATAAGTTGTTAGGGTTTGAAAACTGCAATAAAAAAATTCATTATTCTTGCTAGCACGAGAAAAGAAAACTTTAGTCGTCATTCTTGTTCTATGTATGGATCACCATCGGAGGCTAGACATTTGGACAACTTGGATTGCAGATCGTGATCATTCGAGTTCCAGAATCAGCAAAAAAGTTTACAGAATTCATCAAATGTACAATTCTTATCATAATTTCTATCTAAACATAAAGCAGATCATTGTTTGGAAATTGAAAATTGCTTTGTTTTCGCTGCGCGTGATTAAGTAGATTCCCAACAATATGTGTCAGTCAGATCTTTGCTGATATGTCAAGAAATTTGACAACTGTTATATTGTTTGAGTAATGTTATTTAACTCCACTTGGGTTATAACGTCAGTCTATAAGACATTAATATGACATTGAATGATACGTACAATTAAATGAATTATTTAATTTCACATTTCATTTAGCTTATTACTTAACACCTTTATAACTAATTATTCATATTGTTTTGTTTCTATATATAAATGGCATGCTCATTAAAAGTGGTAGTATTGAAGAAATTAATAATCTCAAGAGGATGTTGTCTAAAGATTTTGCAATTACAATAATGCTATATGTACATCATGTTTTAAATCAAGTTTAACATCATGTAGTTAGCAGTTTGTGTACATTGATTTTAACAATATTTTCTCCAATCAATGACCAGATTTCCTAAAGGGGATTTCGAAGATGTTGTCAACTATAAGTGTACAAGAAGCATAATTCTTGCAACCATAAGTCAGATTTGCTTGCGTAATTAAAACCAAATGTGAGGATTAGTCTCTACAAATCTAATCATGTCGGTGGCGACATAACAACCACCACCTTAGAAAAATAATAAAAAATGACTAGATTAAAATCAGCGGACAAGTTCGCAGAATCACCAGTGACAGTGATTGCATTTGTGGATGTGGTATTTGTCTGCGAGTAGATGTGGTTTAGGATGATGGGGTGGGGTGGGTGTTGATGAGGGTGCGCAGGTGAGCTTGGTTGGGGATGATGAAATTTTTCTATTTTTTTAAATATGTATTTTGTTGTTTTAGTGTGATTTATTTGTACTTTAATGGAACTCCATGTGCAATTTTTCCTTATTTCTTGTTATTTTACGACTTTCTTTTACGTTTTTTTTTTTTTTTAAAGAAAATGGCAAATACGTCATTCCAAGTCAAAATGGAGGGAATGCCGAATATTATTATACAATGCAAAGGTTAGGGATGAATTATGTTTTAACATTTTGATGGTAAATTTTTTACATTTTGCAAAGATTATCTACGAAAATGCAAATTTTCCTAACAACAACAATAACAATAACAATAGCAATAATAACAGTAATATAATATTATCATGGACGAATTTAGGGTTGTAGCTCGGTCTAGTCCCTGACTTGTTAATTTTTTTAATGCGTGTAAATTTATTGTTTCTATATATTAACCCGACTTATAATTGAGTCCCTGATCAGTCTTTGAGTATAATATTATAAGACGACCATTCTACTATTTTGAACATCGAGACAATGTAGTTGCTCATCCATAGTATGTATAACAAACTAATTGCAAATTATATCTCCCCTCTAAACAATAAGCATATTCAATCCTGCGCATGTATAATGATTTTAACTTTCTTTTTGTTTGTTTAATACTACATAGTTGTAGCACAATACATTTCTCCTAACCAAAAAAGCCATCTATGGCTAGATCCAACATCACGAGCTCGAGGGCTTGAGGTGATAGGAATATGTACATTTGTAAGTTTGGTCCTCTTGTTGAGTTCACCTTTCTTCTTCTTATTGGCCATAGAAACAAAGATCTGCGCCTCAGCCCTTCTCTTCACAGCGTTTGTATCAGGCTTCATACAGTTCTTGTGAAGATCATCTTCAACTTCAAGCATTAAAGGTGGCAGTTTGACGTCCAAGAATTTTTGTTTCAAATCACCATCAACTTTATTAACTGCTTTGGGATCATTTGGGTAAGCCATCTCCTCATGTGAATTTTAATCAATTAAAATGAAAGTTATTAAGTCAGTAGTGAGCCAAGAAAAGGCAGTCTCCGGCCCTCTACATTGCTTTCAAGGAGCTTGCTTCCTAAAAAGACATGACAGCACACCATTCCAAAAAGAAAGAGGCCTCAACCTGGCTAGCCACTCAATTCCGAGTGTTCTTCCCAACGGGAGCAGAAGTCTTGGCAGTGGCCCAAGATGGTGTGATAATGGATCTGGATTTTAAAGAAGAGACTTTAGAAGATCCTGCTTTATCTGAATCTGCCATCTGAAGACAGCAAGTGTTCGCTTGCTGAACTCTAAAGAGATTAAACATATAAAAGAACTAGGTAAATATTATCAATGTTAATATTTACCTCCATGCACATAATGTCTAGCTAGGACTCTAATACTAACAATCTCCTTGGAATACTTCAATCCTGAATGATCCTTACAACAACGTAATCAAATCTTGTACCAAATAGATTATATTATATACATTGCTTTTTTTATATCTTGATTCCAGTTATCTAATCTTAATCATTAGGAATTTTAGATTATGTTCTAATTTATCATGTAATTATTTATAAGCATATATTTTCTGATCGTGAGACTCATTTAATGCAATTTATTTTAAAATTGAAACTTACAAGTTGACCCTAAAATCACTTAGAGGGTGGGTGAATAACGCGAAATTAAAAGCAACTATTCACTTTTTAATTGTTCTAGATATTAAGTCAATCACGTCAAGTTATTCTATGTTGAATTGCCATAATAATAAATAAGGCAGTAGATAACACAAGATTTGTTGACGGAGAAAATTTTTAACTGGATAAAAACTTTGTGATCAAGCCAGTAACCTCCACTATAAATAATAAGAACTTACAGTATGATCCAGACTAGAAAATCCACTAAACTCACTAATCTAATTCCTGCAATCTCCAAGACCTGTTGGAACGTGTTTCACTCACACCTGCTCCCGATCTTCTAGAATTATCTATCTCATGTGGATCATCAAGAACGCATTATTCTTGTACTCTTTCTATACTTCTGGTCCAACCTCCCTCAATCTTCAACAACCTCTGAAAGCTATTGATAAAGTACATTCTTGATTACATTTAGGAAGTGAGTGTTTTAGATTATTTGATTTTTTTTTTTTTCCAAATTGTGGTTGATTGATCTCAAAAATCAAACGTTTAATTTCAATGTTTGGATATGTTCTTGGATCTTGGAAATATGTTATGATGATGTATTATAATGATCAACCATACACACAAATGTAATGGACATTGAGTATTTATAATGTGAGGTATTTTCATAGTATATGATAAATAGAACTATTGAAAATCGCAAACTAGGGTTTCTCGAAAAATACCATCGCTCGAACGCCAGACTAGTGATAGATGGGCGACCTTGGTTCTGTTATGGATGCTCGAGCATCAGATTGACGACATGCTAACATAAATCTGACCACTTTTTCTCTATATTCCATACTTGAACCCAAAAATTTCTAGTTCATCCATACAACACCACAATAGACTCCTTGACATTTACAACTCTTATATAATAATTCTTTACTTTTAAAATAATCTTTTTGTCTAATACAACTTAAGTCCTAACAAAAATGGTCTACCAGAATGATCCCAAAGCTGATGGTGATTTGAAATAACAAAAATAAATAAATAAATAAATAAAATTGGAGATCTAAGTGCCACCTTTAATGCTTGAAGTTGAAAACGATATGAAGCCGGTTACACAAGGAAGAGAAGGGCTAAGGCACCGAACTTTGTTTCTAAGCCCAAAGATCCTTGTTTGTTTAGGCCATCTCCAATGGAAGACCCTTTGCACCAAAATGCACCAAATTTAAATTTTGGTGCAAAGGGCCTCCAATGGAGCACCATCTTTTGCACCATTTTTTCAAAATGGTGCAAAATCAATTATGTCCTTCATTTACTTTGCCAAAAGTTTGATTGGAGGGTATTTGTGTCATTTTAGTTATATAGTTTTCAATATTATTATTATTATTATTATTATTATTATTATTATTATTATTATTATGATATTATTATTATTATTATTTGCATTGAAATTAAATTTGAAATGTTAAAAATAATAATTACTGAATTAATTAAAATAAGAATAAAAAAATTTAAAATATAACTAACATGATTAATTATAGTTAACATAAAATATTTAATAATAACAACCTACCTACATTAAACGAGGTCTATTTTTTTAAAAAAAAACAAATGCATAATTTAGTAATCTGGAAGATCGCTTCCAAATCCTCCAATATCGTCAAAATAATTTCCATACAAATCAGATGAACTTTCAGATCCTTTATCGTGTTGTTGAGATCTCTTTCGTAAAATTCTTGTTTGTTCGTTTTGAAAGAACAAACGTAGGTTTGGATCTGCTATAGCATTCAAATCCTTTAATAGGATTTTGTTTTCCTTGCGATATTCCGTCATTGCCAATTTCCTTTTTTGAATTTCATAATTTTGATGTCTATTCTCAATACGTTTTTTCAAAATTTCGACAAGTTGTTGATTCTCTTCTTTTATGGATGCAAGTAATTTTATACATTCTTCTTCATTTTTTTTTCTTTTTTTTTTTATCCTTATAGGTCGTTGCGAAGAAGTATCGTCAACGTTGTCTTTGTTTATATTAAAAGAAAACGAAGACAATCTAGGAGATGTTGAATGTGTTGAGGTGCGGTCCTCCGATGATGAAGATGGTTGTGACGATACAATGTTGGCACCGCTTTTTCCACATTTTGGAGAGATCTCATCTTTTCGCAAACCTCGCTCAAGGTATCGCTCCGCCTGTTGAATACGTCATTCAAGGGAAACAATATAACATGAGTTATTATCTAGCTGATAGTATATATCTAAAATGGTCTACCCTTGTGCAAACAATTCATGAGCCACGCGGTCCCAAAAAAAATTATTTGCAATGAAACAAGAAGCATGTAGAAAAGATGTTGAACGTGCATTTGGCGTTTTACAAACGAAGTTTGCAATAGTGAAAGGATCGGCAAGGTTTTGGGAAAAACATGTATCACATGATATCATAACTGCACGTATAATAATGTATAACATGATTATTGAGGACGAACGTATTGTTGATGCACCAGTCCGAGAATGGACGGAAGCGCCAAGTCCAGAAGTTGAGTTGGTTGAAGACGGAAGTCATCGTTTTTAAGAATTCTTTGCCCGTCATAGACAAAACAGGGATAAAGAGGCTCACGTTTCACTCCGAAATGCATTAATCGATCATTTGTGAGAAGAATATACGAATTCAGATAATTAAATTGCAATGATATTTCGACTTCGTATTTAGTAATTGAATATGTTTTAATTGTACCTTATTTTAATAATATATTTATTTAATGAATTTAATTTTTTTCCTTAATTTTGCATAATTATTTATTTAGTAATTTATATATTTATAAAATGAATAAATAATTAATATTCAGAATAAATAAATTACTAAGAAGAAAAAAATAGAAAAAAATGATTAAATATTGTTCATTTGGTATAATGGTTGGAGTTGAATTTTAGTTTGGCGCAAGATTTGGAGCAAAATTTGGTGCAGCGCTGGAGATAACCTTATGTGATTTTTCGCGAATTCAATAACCCAATTTCTAATGCAGTTCAGATTTTCTCCTAACACGCCCGAATTATAAACAAACCCAATTTTCAGATTTCAGATCGGTCCACTTCAATTCGAGTAAGTGTTACTTTTTTTAAACAATTGAAAGAAAAGAAAAGGAAAAAGAGAGGCTAGGGTTTCATTAAATCTGCATAATGAAAAGTGAATACAAAACCTACATATAGAGAGACTATAGATAGTCTAAAATAAGGAAAACTAAAAAGTCTATTCTACCCTTAATAAACAATAAAATAAAATAATACTATATTTCTTAACATCTCCCATCAAACTCACGATGCGGCAGTTACAAGTATCGAGAGTTTGCCAACTAGAAAACGAAAACGAGAAATAGAATGCGCCTTAGTAAAGAAATCTGCAAGCTGCAAAGAAGAAGGAACAAAAGGCAAAGTAATTGTGCCATGCTTGAGATGATGATGAGTAAGGTGACAATCGATCTCAACGTGCTTAGTCCGTTCATGAAAAACCGAGTTGTGGGCAATCTGAATAGAACTCTGGTTGTCGCAATACATAGGAGTAGGATGAGAAAGAAAAACTCTCATATCTTCAAGTAACCAACGTAGCCAAACAATCTCTTTGGTAGTAGATGCCATAGCACGATATTCTGCTTCTGTTGAAGATTGAGAAACAATAGATTGTTTCTTGCTCTTCCAAGAAATAAGAGAATCACCCAAAAAATACAGAAACCAGTAACAGACTTGCGATCTGTGGGATCACTGCCATGATCAGCATCAGAGTATGCACGCAGCTCCAAGGAAGATGTGGATGGAACTAAAAGACTCTGAAAGACTGTACCCCGAAGATACCGCAAAATACGAAGAACAGCTGCCCAATGAACTGTAGTAGGAGAAGCAACGAACTGACTAACAACATGAACAACATATGCAATATCTGGACGAGTAATAGTGAGATATACCAAGCTCCCAACAATAGTACGATATAAAGTAGGATCCGACAAAGGTAGACCATCAGAAGAAGAATACTTTGCATTAACCTCAATGGGAGTATCAACAGTCTTATTATCAGTAAGTCTAGCCCGCTCAAGAATATCTGCAACATATTTTGACTGAGAAAGAAGATAACCTCTAGGTGAGCAGGCTACCTCAATACCCAAGAAATATCGTAGAGAACCCAAATCTTTCATTTCAAACTGTCTAGCTAACTCTGTTTTCAAAACTAAAATACCATCAATATCATCACCAGTAATAATCATGTCATCAACATATAAAGATAGAATGATATGACCTGCATCAGTGCACTTAACAAAAAGAGCAGAATCATGACTACTAGAAGTAAATCCAAGGGAAGAGATTACAACAGAAAATTTCTCAAACCAAGCACGAGGTGCTTGTTTGAGACCATATAACGCTTTCTTTAGCTTGCAAACATACCCAGACTCATGTGAAACACCAGGAGGGGGTGCCATATAAACTTCTTCTTCAAGATCTCCATTCAAGAAAGCATTTTTAACATCAAGTTGAGAGATACGCCACTGACGAACGGAAGCTACTGCAATAAGAGTACGAATAGTAGTCATTTTTGCAACAGGAGCAAATGTTTCCTCATAATCCATACCATACTGTTGAGAGTACCCTTTCGCAACCAACCGAGCTTTGTATCGCTCAATTGATCCATCAGAATTAGTCTTGATCTTGTACACCCAACGACAACCCACAACACTCTTACCAGGAGGTAGATGAACCAAATCCCAAGTACCAGTCTTATACAAAGCAGAAAGTTCCTCATCCATAGCTTGCTGCCAAAGAGGATCAAGAATTGCCTCTTTATAGGAAAATGGCTCAGAGAGACAATGAATAGAAGCTAAAAATGAAATAAAAGATGAAGAATAACAAGAATAAGCAAAATCTGGTAACTTTGTAGACTTACGAATGCATGTGGATTGACGTAGAGGTGGATCCACAATCTCAGACGGAGCTTGAGGGACCGTAGGAGAAGAGGGACCTCCAGGTGTACTGGAGAGTAAAGTGTCAGTACCTGCAGAATGATTAATACGAGTTGGTTGTAAACATAATAGGGTAAGAACATGAGAAGAGGTATTTGAGGTACTGGGAACCTGAGATGACAAACTATTAGAATCGTCAGAAAATGGATCTATACGAATAAGATCAGATCTAGTCAAATTATGAGTAGTGGATGGAATAGAAAAGAAAGGTATATGCTCGAGAAAAACAACATGACGAGACACATAAAGTTTCTGAGTTGTTGGATCAAAACAACGATATCCCTTTTTACCTTCACCATAACCAAGAAAGACACAAATAGCAGATCGAGATGACAACTTACTACGTTCTACATGAGGACGAAGAACGAAACAAGTACAACCAAAAACTCTAAAGAAAGAATAATCAGGGGCATACCCATACAACTTTTCGAAAGGGGAAAGACCTGAAATATGAGAAGATGAAATTGTACTAATCAGACCTACAGCAGTAAGAACAGCTTCATCCAAAAATACACTAGGAACAGAAGAAGACAACAAGAGAGAGCGAGCAGTTTCAACAATGTGCCTATGTTTTCTTTCAGCAATACCATTTTGCTCAGGAGTATCAGTACACGAAGTTTGGTGAATGGTTTCATCTAAGGCAAGAAGCTCACAAAATCTATTAGAAGTGTATTCCCTACCCAAATCACACCTAAAACATTTGATAACAGCAGAATGTTGAGTTTTGACAAGAGAACGAAATGCTAAGTATATCTCAAAGAATTCAGAACGATGTTTCATTAAATAAATCCAACAATAACGAGTATAATCATCAATGAAGGAAACATAATATTGAGACCCTCCTTTTGTGGTAACAGGAGAAGGCCCCCATACATGAGAATGAATCAAATCAAAAGGAGAAGAAAAACAGAAATACTTCGATTAAAAGGTAACGCTGAAAATTTTGCCAGTTTACATCCACTACAATCAGAAATATCACAAGGTTGCAAATTTCCTAACGCTCCAGTGGAAGACAAAAATCAGCTTCTGAGATTCCAGGTCCTGCACATAACAAGAAGAAGAGGAAAATGTGACTAAATTACCAGAATCACATAACTGACCAACAGAAGCAAGATTTAATGTGAGTTTCGGTATATGATAAACATTAGGGAGAGACAAGTGAGGTGTGACAACAGAACCAACACCTGCTAAAGGCATAGGAGTGCCATCAGCAGTCATAACAGGAATAGAAGACGAAGGAGACACAGAAGCAAAAGATGAAGAATCTGGAGACATATGATGTGAAGCACCAGAATCCAAGACCCATACAGAATGTGACATACCTGAAGAACCATGAGGCAACTGACCTACGGAAGGAGAGGAAGCAGACATAGCTTGTGGCTGTAAGGAGAGAAACTTCTGAAATTGCTCAGCCAGAGTACTAGGATCGGTGAAAATACCTGATGAAGCTGCTGCTGCAGTATTAGACTGTGGTGGTCTATAGCCATGAGGAGGTCTATGAGCATTCGATTGTGACTGGTTGCCAGGCTTCCAAGCTTGAAATTGTTGCTGCGATTGATTCTGTTGTCTCAACTTAGGACACTGAGCCCTCCAATGACCTTTATGCTTACAGAAACTGCACTCATCGGGGGCAACCCTTCCGTAAAACTTATTCTGATTATGAGAGAGTGACTTAGAAGGCACTGCTAACACGGAAGAATTAGAAGCAGAAAGGATTCCCTTTTCAGAATAAGACTTAAGACGTATTTCTTCCCCCAATAGCTCACTAACAACTGAGTCAACAGAAGGAAGTGGAGAACGATGCAAAATTGAACCTCTAAGTCCCTCAAAATCACTGCGAAGTGCAGTTAAAAACTGCACCAACCGTTGCTGCTCTCTACGAGCAATATAGGGTGCACATGCTTTTAATTCGTCCGATTCTGTAAGAGCCAATTGATTCCAAAGATCTGTCATAGCAGAATAAAACTCCTGAATACTCATATTTTTCTGCTGAAGAGCTCGTATGTCATTCTCCAATTGATACTGCTTCGCAAAATTTGATTGAGTGAATAACCTTTGCAGATGATCCCAAACCTCCTTTGCTGTCTCATATTTCGCCAACTCTCTGCCTATGGAATGCTCAACAGAATTGTTAATCCAAGTAATGATTTTCGAATTATTTGATTCCCAAGTATCTACCAAACCAGCATAATCCTCATCGGTATTCTTAGGTTTCACAAAAGTTCCACTAATGTATCCCCACATCTTTTTACCCTTAAGGAAGTTTCTCATCACATAACTCCAATACGAATAATTCTTTCCATCCAACCTCACACTCACAGACTGAAGCGAATCGTCTCTTTCAGTAGCCATAATCAAAGAATAAGGAAAAACATATCTCAAAAGAAAGGAAAACGAAATACCAGATTGCAAAATGGAAAGAAAACTCTATCGAACTTGTCTCGAAATCACCAAAAAAAAATTTGAGATTAAACTTTGTCCCATGAAAATTTGCTCTGATACCATGTTAAACAATTGAAAGAAAAGAAAAGGAAAAAGGGAGGCTAGGGTTTCATTAAATCTGCATAATGAAAAGTGAATACAAAACCTACATATAGAGAGACTATATATAGTCTAAAATAAGGAAAACTAAAAAGTCTATTCTACCCTTAATAAACAATAAAATAAAATAATACTGTATTTCTTAACAACTTTTTCTTCATTTGATTAACTATTTTGAATGCGACGAATTTTTACTGGCGGTGGTCTCTTACCTCTGGTGAAAAACAATCAGCGAAAATCGAATTGATTTTAGAGAGAGAATAAATTGGGGGAGTAATTAAGGTCGGACAAGGGCTTTATATAGGGTTAATGTTGGAACCTCGGGTGTTTTACGAGTTGTACTTATCTTTTCTCTCTTATAGGGGGTTTTTGGAGGTGTAAATGGTGCTCAAGTGATACAGGAGGGCGGCCGGTGGTGGTGCTCTACGGGAGGATGAGGGTTATCTCAAGAATTAAGGGTGTTTTTGGTTGTTTTGGGACTGGGGAGGGTGACGACGGTGATGATGGTGTTCTCTAACAAGAACTTGGGTCTAAAAGTAGTGAATGAAGTTTTTAAATAAGTTTGGTTGGCCTAATTTGTAAATAAGTTACTAAAGTAACTTATATTTTACTATCAAAATAAGTATTTTTTTTATTATTATTTCTAAGTAAGAAAAATTAACATTTTAAAATATATTTGAAAACTAAATTTTATCTAATCAACGTAAGTACAATTTGTTACACGAGGATGAGACAACTACATTGTCTCAGTGTTCAAAATAGTATGTCTTCTTGTATTATTAATTTATTTGTGTAACGTAATTACATACAAGTAAAATAAAGAGACAATGCCAGACTCAATGGTGAGTACAAGTTTTACAGTGTTCTAATGGACTTTTGCTTGAAGTGTTGTCTTATTTGAAATTGTTGGATAAATACCTTTCTTATAAGAAAAATAAATAAATTTTAAGGGTTAAAAGTAAGTATCGACGAGAGTACTTAAGTGTTTGTTTGGAATAGCTTAAAGCAATATACCATTTTATTTTTTACATTAACAAATCACTCTACTTTCACGTTTGCTTCAATTTGGGCACTCCGACCAACCTTCCCAGTGGTCAAACTAAAAACGTTGTTTAGAGATACTCACGACACATAAACAAACAAAAACGTACCAAATGATATGATATGAAAATGAGTAATGATATATATTCCCACTAAAGATGATGATCATGTAAAGTGATATTAAATGATAAAATGAATATAGCGAATATCATATTCATACAAATTTAAGTAACTTTATCAAATTTTGTTCATATTAATGAAAGCAAATAGCATTATTCTACGATAATTTAGTCAATGTGCCGAGACGAGAAAATTCATACACAATTCACTTTCTCAATAATTCCATCGACCGCCAGGAGATAAAAGTCGCAATGAATATTTATTTTCTAAAGGGTTTTCAATTCTTTTCAGCACAACTCTACACCTATCCATCTTAATGTAACATTCCTATTGGCTATATTTTTTTTCATCTCGAATGGATTTCATCAATTCAGTTGAAAAAAATTCAATTTGACTCCCCAAATTATTGGTGTAACAAGTCATTTTAGGCTATTCCATCAAAAATAGATGGTCGGGAAACTATTAAAAAAAAAAAAAAAAAATTGTTCTTAAAAAATGAATTTTTTTTGTATTGATTTTTGTCTCGTTAGGCTGAGCAATGTCATTTGTCGCATCTAATCGCACTCGAAACTCGTCATACTTCAAAACTAAGAAGTCGCTTATAATGAATTAACAAAATTAGAGGTCTTGAATTACGCTCCATAGGTTAGAAACATGTTCCACATATTGATGAAAAGTTTTCTATTTCAGAAATTGAGCCTTCAAACAATGATAAAAAAAAGCCGGATGTAGAGATCCCGGCCATTCCAAATATGAAAACGAGTCGAGAGGTAAGTGACCGAGCAAAGAGAAGATGAACATGGCTCTTTTTGGTTCCCGTTGGATAGTAGAGAACATGTATAGGGCGTTTTACATAGTAATATTGCTAAAAGAACAAGAAATTGGGGGGGGGGGGGGGGGGGGGGGGGGGGGGGGGGGGGGGGGGGGGGGGGGGGGGGGGGGGGGAAGTCAACTTTAATTATAATTTATCAAAAGACAGGTGAACTAAAACCATTTCCAGTCTTATTCTTTGATTTTCATCCTTATTCTATTTTAGTATTTGGATGATATTCATGTTGCACAACGCTACTTGTGCACCAAACTATTACAGCAAATACAAGAGCTTGATCATGATGGACAGAAGACGACACGGTAGTTGGTACCAGCCGGGCAAGTGAACAGGCTCGTCGGATCATCCTGCGGGTAGCTATAAGCATCCGGACACCTAACCTTAAAGAACCTTGACAAATTTGTTGGGCTACAGCTTCCAGGTCCATCGGTGCAACAGAATTCGTTGGTTTTGAAAACTGT
Organism: Fraxinus excelsior; assembly: GCA_019097785.1. NCBI lineage: Eukaryota > Viridiplantae > Streptophyta > Magnoliopsida > Lamiales > Oleaceae > Fraxinus > Fraxinus excelsior. The sequence goes on along the minus strand of CM032631.1, from coordinate 10,984,029 downwards.
GCACGGATTGTTACAACCGCCAGGGGTACGTAGTTCGTTAGGACATTGATCGACTATAGGGGCATTGCAAACAAGACGGCGACAAACGTCTGTGGTGGGGCTGAACTCCATGGGGATGTTAAATCCATCGACGTTAGAGATATCGACAAAGTCCAAGTTGTTAGGCTGATTAAGGGCAAATTCAGCTAATGTATTTGGAGGGCTACCATAACCTTGGCATTCTAGCAGCCCCATGCAGTCTCCAGTTTCACATTCACCGCGACCATTTGCGTCGAAGTTACAACCAGTACGTCCCCATATCCGACCTTGGATAGTTCCCGGGGCAACATCAATATTCCACGTCTGGCCTTGGTCGAGTCTTCGACCGCCACCAGCCGAGGGAGAGGGACTCGAGAAAGCTGCCCAAACTGTGTAGGTGCATTGGTTTACAATGTCAAAAGTGGCAGCATGGGTATAGGCAAAGAATGTGATTGCCAAAAGGGACACTGCAAGGGGGAGATTTTTTGGGGAATTCATATTTGCTGCTATTGTTCTATTTCAGTGTTCTTTTTTCTTTTTTCTTTTTTTTTTTTTTTTTTTTTTGTGGTTTAACAAATTCTATAGCTGGGGGTTTATATAGATGTGTGGTGGACCTGAAACTCGCGTATGCATAATGATCTTCTTGAATTTTGCTTAGATAATTCAAAGATATTAATATTTATTTATTTTTGTCTTGATTTCACTTGCAAAGTCATGATTTTATTAAAATTTAGTTACGCAGATCCGTCCCTAGTAGAAGCAACTTTTAGATGGGTTGGTCCACTAATGGTCAATAAACTTTTTATTTTTTTTCATTACAAGTCATCTAACTTTTTAATATTCGTCTCGTTAGTCACTGTATCAGCATCCATTCCATAAAACAGAGGGTGTGCACGATGAAAATACGATTTGATAAAATAGCGACGCTATATCTAAAGAAAATTAGCACAAACCCTAAAGATCCTAAATTCCAAATTCCAAATTCCAAATTTCACTTCATATGAACCTTTCTTCCCGACACAAATGACCCCATCAACCATCAATTTAACCTTGCAAGTGTTTGCAAATCATCTTTCCATTGTACACACCATTTATATGTTAGTGTTTTGCAAATGAGACTAAAATAACTACGTACGAGGTGAATTCTCAAAGTTAAATGATCAATATTGAAAATAGAAAAGTACCATTGCAATAATGTATATATACATGTATATGTATATACACACACACAGAATTGATCTCCTAAGTATTAGGCGATGTGGCATATTACAATATGTGGTAGAATTAATTTTATGATCAATCATCATTTCTCATCACCTATTGTAACGTGTCATATCACATGAGTACTTAAGTTAAACACCAATGTATAAGAGGGCATGTAGAAGTAAAACAATCCATCGACAAGTTGCTTAGGCTACAAGAGAATTGAGAAAATAACAATGCATAGCGAATTTGCACCATGCAGCTGTTATCTATTTTGTATCATTCTTTAGAGGTTAAGGCTTGAACTTGACTTCTATTCAAGATAGAAAATTCTACCTAGAAATTAAGAATATTACGGCCTGTTTGATTTGGCAATTTTTCCATGAAATTTGGAAAAGAAATTCACTCTTCCACCAAAAGTCGTGTTTGATTGGAAAAATTTTCTTGACAACTCAATTTCCATCTTTTACCTCACACGGTTCCAATTCCTTGATTTTGAGGAAAATCAATTCCCACCAATTTGGTGGGATTTGGTTTTACAAGCTACTTTTTTTATTTTTTTAATGGAAACAAATTTTATCCACTATTATAACAAATTATATTCATTTAATGGACAATTTTCATGTAACATAGTCAGACGAACATCAAAAGATTCAAAATTTCAATAATTTTCACGTGGAAAATTATATTAATCAAACACAATTAATTGACAATTCCCGAAAAAATAATTCTAGACAATTCAATTCCATGAAATTCATTTTATTTCCATCTAAATTCCACTTTTGCAACCAAATGGATCCTACATCTTGAGGTATTGAATATTCAATTGACTTTGGGCCATTTCTGTGCCGTCCTCTATATGGAAGAGTCCTGTGTGTTTAGCCCTTCCCAAATGTAGAAATTAGATTATGATTATTATTACTATTTCATTTAAGTTTTTTTAATACTTACTTTTTGATCCCTCAAATTCATTAACTTTGTCTTATAACAGGAGGTATTTATCAATATTTTCAAATACAATACCACTTCGAGCACAGGCTCATCAAAACATTATATAATCCAAAAACCTACCCGGCTACTCCCATTACTTAATATATTGAGAGACGAAAAATGATAATTTTACATCATTTGTACACAATCTTGTACACATCTCCTCACATAGGGGTGGGGCCTACAATCGCGGGTCCCACCCCATGTGAAGGGGATGTGTATAAAATTGTGTACCAAAGATGTAAGAGTAGCATGATTGGAGAGAGACCCGTCATCTAGTAACGAAACTCGTCTTCAGAGATGGCATAAGGAATCAACGTCAATCTTGTTGTCCGAGATCAAGAATGGGACAATAGCCAACAACTCATCAGAAAGGAGAGCATACAATTCTTTCTTTTAAGCCCTCAAATTTACTTCTACTATGGTTCTCTACAATAGTCATACATTCAGATAACTATATTTACAATTCTTTCGTCCGCATTGGAAAGTTTTTACATGAGATCAATTCTAAATCACAATATAGTCAACTTCAAAGTAAAATCTTTAAATGACTTTCAATACAGCGTAATAAACATCTTGAAATAGATTATTAATTCTTCGGACTTGGACTTCTGACTTTTTGAATGGTTGTCTTTCCAATCATAAATTTGCACCATTCAATTGTCCTAAGCACGAGGTTTTTAAAAGAATAATGTTATTTATTCTACATTAAAATGTCTATAAATAAATATTAGATAAAGTAGTAATTTCGCTTAAATAATAAAATTATTCGGTTCTGATTTCGGCAAATATACTAAATTTATAACCTCGCTAAATATATAAGATAAGAATTTTTTTTAGATCTTTTAAAGCCCAACGAATATATAAAATAATAACTATTTAAATTCATAAAAGTCCGTACTAATACAATTTAACAATTTTTTTTTTTTTCAATTCGCTTCTGTTTAAAAAAAATGCTTCAAAGTCTTTTACTTTTTCTTTGCATCCAAATTAAATTTCAAGATATTGAATTTTAAAGCCAATTTATGTACATAAATGTTTCCTCTTTAAAGTATGTATGTGTATGCTTTTTTTGTGTGCTTATAGATTAAATTTTGAATTTCGTCACATTCAATGTTTTTTTTAAAAAATAAAAATTCCTACATGTATTATGGTAAAATATATAAGTTATCAAGATATAAGATACTCTATAAATTAATAAATGTTCATTTATTGATAAATTAATAATCTCTCTAAAATAATATTTTTTTCTCGATCCCAATTAAATGTGGAGTGAAATGATAAGTCAATTAAATGTGTGGATATGAAATTCACCTTATTAATCTTATCATTTAATGTCACATTACAAGTGAATGATTCTCATAGGGATGTGAATGAGTCGAGTCGAGTCGAAACTTGAGGCTGAGGCTCAGCTTGAGTAAAAATGGTTCAGACTTTTTCTTTTTACTTGAGCCTAGTCGAGATTTTGCTCCGCAAAAAAAATAGGATTGACTCGAGCTGGACACGATTTAAAAAAAAAAAAAAATCAAGCAACTGCCTTCAAATGGTTTCATTTTATTATTATTATTATTTTTAGAACACCAGGCGACTGCGTGTGTCAAGCAGCTACACACTGTCTATAAATGATTTATTTTTTATAGGTCTAGCTCGTCACGGGCAAAAAATAGCACGTGACACAAGCAGCCATACAGGCTACCCGAGCTCGGGCCAATATCCCTAAGCCGCGAGTCGGCAAGCGAAATGACACCCCTAAATTCTCGGTGACTCTAAAATATATGTTCATGTTTGGCTTAACTTCAAAAATTAACTAAAATTTCTGGTTAGGGCAAAAAATATTAAATTATAAAAATATTTTTTAAAGACTTTATATATAACATGCTTTTTCTTTTAAAGAGTCCAATTTTGAAATAAGGAAACACGTTTTAACTTTATAAGTAGAGAGGAGTTTCGATTCACCATATTTAGAAAGTCAAATCCGTAATATATCATGATTGCATTAATAAACAATCGGGCTACACAGAGGCCATGCTTCATAGGGCCTGTATAGGGTGTAGGCCAGCTAATAAAAAAAAGATTGTGCTAGTTGCAAGGCTAATATGGCTTAGAAAAAGAAAGAAAGAAATCCACTCTATCAAAACACTCACTCATGTACACTCCACTTTAATTTCCCCAAAATAAAAGTCTCCAAACTAGAATTTCCCAAAAAATTCTTCAACGATTGCACGTTAACCGAACCCATAAATCATCTACAACATCTCGAAAGTCATTTCGAGAACCATATTATAACAGATATCGAAAATTGTTAAACATGAGTCAAACGTACGTCTTAAAAATAGACGTTTAACTCGCGGAAAGAAATTTTAAAATTAGAATGTTATCGAAATATTAGTTTGAAACGAGTTACTTTCACGCATCGTAACATTTGCTACGATTGGTCGTTTCATACAACGTTAATGCAGTTGTGAGCATTTCGAAATGGTATTAAGAATGTAATATTTCAATTTCATTTGACAATCCGTAATGATCCTGAAAATTGAGACGAAAACATAAAAAATTAATTGGTAACCACCAATAAATTTATTTCGTGGTTTTCTATTTTTAGGAAATGAAGTGCACGTGAGTGGGGGTTTTGATAGAGTGCGTTTCTTTTTTAAAAGAAAAAATTATAATGAGAGAAAATGGAGATATAAAAACTCTTAATAGATGATGTACTACATCCCTTGCTATGAATGTTGTTGGGAATGCAACAGTTAAAAGTCTTCAGAATCACAATACAAGTTAACATGTATATAAAGCATAAGTCAAAAGCTCAGATGCTAAAATCTTCATCTCACAATGCTAACAAAATATATATGTATAAATCATAAGAAATACATATAGAAATCGAGAATAACATAGTAAGTAAATTGGAGCTTGTCTTCCTTGTTAATGGTCGAACCAGTTAAGCTCAGGAACAGCCTTCCATGCCATGCAAATTACCGTCCAGAGAGAGCTAAAGAACCGACCAAAAACTCTTCACACTTGACTTGGATCATCGATCAAGAGATCTACCAAGAACAGCCAAGATCAAGCCCTAAAATCGAACCTAAGCCTTCGAGAGATATCAACATCACTTAGCCACTATTTCAGACCTAAGTGTACACAAAGATTTTCCCATCAACAGGCTAAAAGATTGATTCCATGGACCGCCAGAAGAAGAGGAAGAAACCGGCTCCAGAATGCAAGAGAAATAGACCAAAAAAGAAAGAGAGAAAGTGTCTTGTTCAAAAAGGAAAGAGACCCACGTGAAATTTGTACCAAAAGCCAATCCAAGAAAAAATATCTCAATCAAGAAAGAATCTTAGTCATCCAACATCTCCAATGGCCTTAAATAAATCAAAGTAGCAAAATCCGGGTCGAAGCACTAGCCCAACAAGTGGAGAACCACAAAAGCCCACATTCTTCACATTGGTTCTCATAACACATACGCTCTATCGATTGCGAATTTACATATAGAAGGACTGTTCATCATCATCACCCACTACCTGCAAGAAAAATTAACCAGTATCAATATATAACAAAGATAAGCACAATTTAAATTTTCCTACATGTAGAATTTCTGTCCCCATATCAGAGGGATTCCTGTCAGTATGAATCTTAACAAGTTCAACTTCACCTTGAGATAGTTTCTCACGAATAAAATGATACTTCACCTCAATATGTTTTGATCTTTCATGATAAACAAGATTCTTACAAACCAATAAAGCACTTTGACTATCAGTAAACATAATAAGTGTATCATGCATGAAGTTTAATTCTTTTAAGATTCCCTTTAACCAAATACATTCATTAACGGCTTATGTTATGATAACGTATTATGCTTCAGTACTAGACAAAGGCAATAAAGGCTGCAGCTGAGATTTCCATGTTATGCAGTTATCACATAGGGTAAAGAAGTATGTTGTAGTTGATTTCCTACTGTCTTTATCACTAGCAAAGTCAGCATCAACATAGCCTTTAAGAGTTAACTTCTCAGATCTTTTCTCATACACTAAGCCTAGATTTAAAGTTCCAACCAAATACCTCAATAGCCATTTCATATCAGCCCAGTGCGGCTTACCAAGATTGGACATAAATATACTTAGGAGACTAATGGAAAATGCAAGATCATGTCTGGTAGTAATCATAGAAAACATAACAAAACCTATGACATTAACATAAGGAACATTTTCCATCTCTTTCAATTCAGACTCAGATTTAGGCGAATGATCACGTGAAAAATTCATATGACTAGCAAGAGGCATATTCACAAATTTACTGACTTTCATTCCAAATTTTGTTACTACTTTGTTCAAGTAAGCTTTTTGTGAAATAGTTAACATGTTCTTAGCCACATCTCTTGTTATCACCATCCTGGGAATCTTTTTAGCATTCCCTAAATCCTTCATGTCAAATTCAGATTTTAAAAGATCTTTCAATTCATTAATTTGAGACTTGCTAGGTCCAGTCAAAAGCATATCATCAACATAAAGCAGCAAGTAGACTTCACAACCACTCTTCATGTCATTAAAATATAAGCAAGTATCAAATTCACTTCTTTTAAACCCTATCTTTAGCACATAGGCATCAACCTCTTGTACCATTGTCTTGGGCTCTGTTTCAGCCCGTACAATGATTTTTCTAACTTACACACATAATCACACTTGCCTCTAGCCACAAACCCTTGTGGTTGGCTCATGAAGATATCCTCTTCCAACTCCTCATGTAAAAATGCGATTTTTATATCGAGTTGTTCAAGTTCCCAATTGAATTGAACAACAAGAGTCAACATCAATCTGATTGTCTTGTACTTGATCACAAGTGAAAATATTTCATTATAGTCGACATCCTCTCTTTAAGTATAACCCTTAGACACTAACCTCAACCTCACAGGATTATTAAGATTCAAACATTCCTTTAACTTGTAAATCCATTTACATAGAACCAATTTCTGATCTTTATGTTTCTTAACAAGTTTTCAGGTTTTGTTATCTCTCAAAGATTTTATTTCTTCCTGCAAAACTTTTAACCAATTTTCAGAACATTTTCCATTAACAGCTTCTTCATAAGTGGTAGGTTCTATCTGTTCAAGGGCTTCATCTGAAACTAAGGCAAAGTTAGTCAAGTTTAGGGATTCATATCTAGGATTAGGCCTGATTTGCCTTCTTGCCCTATCCCTAGTAAGCTGATAGTCTTGATTAGGTGGCTGATCATTAAAATGCTCAACTTCAACTGGTTCAATGTTATCTTGAAGTTCAGTCACATCTTCAAGCTCAGTTTCAGTTTCAGTTTCATGATGTGTATGGTCATTATCGTCATTCATAGGTGTAGGTGAATCAAGATTGGTCATCTTCACCTCAGTCTGAACACTCCTCCCAATTTCAGATTTGTTAGCTTCATCAGTTTTCTGTTTTAGACATGACATCTCAGATTCATTAAAGACTACATTTCTACTGTTAATAATCTTAATGCCCTAAACTCCTAAAACTCATAGCCTATAACCTTTCACACCCTCAGGATACCCTAACCTCACACACTTGACAGTCATAGGCTCAAGTTTCCCTTCAAACTGATGTGCATATGCAGTACATCCAAATACTCTCAAATGACTCAGATTTGGAGGCTCCCCCGTCCACAACTCATGTGGAGTCTTAAACCATATACTGCTGGACGGTGACCTATTAATCTGATAAGTTGCAGCACTCGTAGCTTCAGCCCAAAAACCTTTGGCAATGCCTGAGCTAATCAACATGCACCTAACTTTGTTCATTATGGTCATGTTCTTTCTCTCAGTGACCCCATTCTATTCAGGTGTATACTTAACTATTTTGTGTCTTGTTATCCCTTTCTGTTTGCAAAAGTTGTCAAATTTGAAATTACAGAATTCAAGCCCATTATCAATTCTTAATGTTTTAAATTTCTTATCCAACTGGTTCTCAACAGACTTGAGCCAAATTCTAAATTTTCAAAAGTTTCAGACTTAGCCTTCAAATGATAAATCCAAACCTTTCTTGAGTAATCATCCACTAAGGACAAAAAGTACTTACTTCAATCAAATGTGGAATGCTTCTTCGGGCCCCAAAGATCAGCATGGACATAGTCCAATGGTTTGCTGGTTCTATGAGAGCTAGCTTCAAAACTCACCTTATGGGACTTACCCAAAACACAAGTTTCACAGAAGTCCAAAGCTTCAATGTCATCATTTCCAAGTAATTTCTGATTATTTAAAGTTTTTAACCCTTTAAACCCAATGTAACCCATTCTATTATACCAAAGTTCAGTTTTGTCTTTACTAACTGTAAGAAGACTAGAATCGAGTGGTGTTTCAGTTTCACCCTCAAGATAGTACAGTTCATTCCTCTTAGGTCCTTTCATAACTACTAGAGAGTCCCTCATAATTTTCAGAATGTTATTTCCATATTTGAAAGTATATCCCTCATCTTCAAGAGTATCTAAGGAAATGAGGTTCTTTTTTAAATTAGGGACATATCTTACATTTCTAAGTTGCCTGAAAGCCCCATCATACATCCTGATGGCTATGTCACCAATCCCAACCACATTCTGAGATTTATTATCCCCCATGTAAACTTTCTTAGATTCAGTCTCTCTGTAGTTATAGAACCAAGACCTTTAAGGACACATGTTAAATGTGCACCATGTGTCTAGGATCCTATTTTTGTCAAATTCTTCCTCAGACACATTTAGGACATGTAAATTATCGAATTCAGAAACAATGGCAGCATTGCTTTGTTCATTGTTGTTTAAGTCTTTTTGTTTTTTTTTTCAGTCAAAGCAGTCCCTCTTGAAATGTCCCAACTTTCCACAGTTATAGCATTTCTTACCACTTTTGTCTCTAGATTTGGATCTCATTTTAGATTTTCTCCTTCCCTTTTTGTTTTGAAAGTTAAATTCTTTCTTTTCAGATCTTCCCCTAACAAATAGGCTATCTTCTCTCGAATTAGTTATGTTGTCTCTTTTCAATTCAACTTCTCTCGATTTTAATGCATCTACAACAATAGCTTGTGAAAGAGTGTCTCTACCATATTTTATGATATTTCTGATTTCTTTGTAAGATTCGGGCAATGAATTTAATAGTATGGCAGCTAAATCCTCATCTTCGGATTTCTTATCATTGTGAGTCAAACTCTTAACGATTATGTTATAATCACTCAAATTCCCTTCAACGTCCTTCCTCGGGTCCATCTTAAAAATAAACAGCTTTTTCAACAGATATATTTTGTTAGACAAAGTTTTAGTCAAGAATAAGGCATCCAAAGCAGTCCACAAAATTCTAGCATCTTTAGCATGATCAACTTGTCTAACAACATTATCAGATAGATGTAAAATTATAGAACTATATGAAATTTCATTCATTTCTTCAATTTCATCAAGTTTAGCTTTTAACTCATTAAAAAAATTAGCAGGATTATTGAGGGCTTTTGCAACCCTCTGTTGGACCAAAATGGTTCTCATTTTCTATTTTCATATTAAGTAGTCCCCATTTCCATCGAATTGCGATAACTCGACCCTGGAACCCATTTCGGATTCTGTAAAAGAGTGCTCGTACTCAAGGATATAACAGAAAAAGTTTTGAAATTTTTTTTTTTTCCAAATAATCAATATAAAAGCACAGAGTTAAAACCAATGTCCAGAAATGAAACACAACAATGAATCAATCCGATCACAAAACCTCAATGTGATGTGTGTGCAAGTGTGTTATGAACTCAGGCAATGCATAGGTATATAATGCAGGTAAGCATGCTTTTCAGGTTACAAATTAATCACAAGAATTCAATCAACATAATTCAAAAATAGGCAACCAAGCAATCATCCATAAACTGGTAAGAATACCAAACCTAACCTAAATGAGAGTTTGGAATAATCTTACCAAACCACTGTTGAAAAATAGTAACAATATACCACCGATTCCTCAATTAGAGGTGGCAAACGAGCCCCGAGCCTGAGCCGAGCAGGGGGCTTGCTAGACGAGACAAGCAGGCTCGATTCTTTTTTTAAGAGCGGCTCGTGGCGACGAGCCATGAGCTGAGCTACGAGCTGGCTCGTGGGCATGTTCTAATTATTATTTTTTTTCAAAAAGGCTAATATCCTATAAAAATAAAAAAACGAGTTGAGCCAAGCGGCTCGGCTCGGCTCGGGCTCGTCGAGTATCCATTTTGGGCAAGCTCCGGGCACGAGCCGACCTCGCCCAAAATGGGATAAGCCGAGCTTAAGCTCGGCTCGTCTCTAACGAGCCACGAGCACAAGTCGAGCTCGCCATTGCCACCTCTATCCTCAATCGAGCAAGCCAGTCGAGTCACCAGAAGCACCCAATTCCAGCCACCACAGTATCGAATTCGGAAAAACAAGATGCCAAAGAACAGTGATGGTTTCTGTTTAAACTTCAGAAGGCATATACAGATATATCACTGACAGAAACGAGAAACCCCAAATTTATGAAGGATAAACAAGCAAAACCCTGGACCAAAAGCTAAGCTCTGATACCAATTTTGTTGGGAATGTAACAGTTAAAAGTCTTGAGAATCACAATACAAGCTAACATGTATATAAAGCATAAGTCAAAAGCTCAGATGCTAAAACCTTTAGCTTACAATGCTAACAAAATATATATGTATAGATCATAAGAAATACATAGAGAAACCGAGAATAACATAGTAAGTAAATTGGAGCTTTTCTTCCCTGTTAATGGTCGAACCAGTTAGGCTCAGGAACAGCCTTCCATGCCATGCAAGTCACCGTTCAGAGAGAGCTAGAGAACCGGCCAGAAACTCTTCACACTTGGCTTGGATCATCGATCAAGAGATCTACCAAGAACATCCAAGATCAGGCCCTAAATCGAACCTAATCCACTTAGCCACCATTTCAGACCTAAGTGTACCCAAAGATTTCCCCCTCAATAGGCTAAAAGATCGATTCCATGGACCACCAGAAGAAGAGGAAGAAACTGGCTCCAGAATGCAAGAGAAAGAGACCAAAAAAGAGAGGAGAAAGTGTCTTGTTCAAAAAGGAAAGAGACCCACGTGAAATTTGTATCAAAAGTCAAGTCAAGAAAAAATATCTCAATCAAGAAAAAATCCTAGCCATCCAACATACCCAATGGCCTTAAAAAATCGAAGTAGCACAATTCGAGCCAAAGCACTAGCCCAACAAGTTATGAGAACCACAAAAGTCCACAAATGCAATGAGAAAACTTACTTATAACCTATCAGGCTATCACAATACCATACATATGAAAATTGCAAGCGAACCATCCTAGTTTTATGTCTATCGTGGCAATGAGGTACTCATGAGAGGCTGACCAATGCATAAATTAGTTAGTCGGGTATTTAGAACATAGGGCAGTTTAATTTATGTTGTGTAGTACATGGTGAATAATGTACATCGATCATGAAATACAAATTGACTCGTCAATTGTCATATATACGTTATGATTCCATTTTATATATATCTTGTAATAATAATATATATTCTCTTATAAATAAAGTAGTATTTATGCATGTACATTGTATCCCTACCGTCCTAATTGTAATATATAAATATAGGATTTTGATTCTCAATAAAATACACACAACTTAATTGACTTCTCTCTTTCGTTCTCTTTTTCTCAACATGTTATCAACACTAAATTCTAACTAATTGAGTTCCTCTTTTTGCTCACAAATCTCTAGCGAGTTGAGGTAAGAAAAATAATTTTTCCTTCAATTAAAAAAAAAAAAAAACAACAACAACAACAACATGGAGTTCTAGTCAATTGAGTTTACAAAGAAACTCTTCATTTTTTTTTTCAGCTCAATTAAAGGGTAATTATTCTTTTAAATTTGAATTGCATTAAAAAGGTATAGTTATTCGATTTGACCATATAATGTTGTCTATACCAATTTATGATAGATAATATTTGCTTGAATGTTATTTTTTCATTCAATATTTCAGTACAATACTGTATTAATATTTTTGAAAAGAAATAATTTAAATCAATATTTCAAAGAATACTGTAGTATTGCATGAAAATGAATGTTATATTTATATTATTTTTTGTTCCCAAAGAAACATAACTCTAAAAAAAATTAACATTCTGCTAAAATAGTGCTTGCTCCTGAAGAGTGTAATACATAAGATTTAACATGTTAATGATTTTTCTCTTGATGAGGAAATCCTTACATAATTTAATATTTCTATACAATAATTTGTTGTTATTCCCGAAATAGCATTTTTTCCTCAAATCATTAGATTAATATTTTAGAACAATATTACTTCCTCCTAAAAAGTATGACATTGTAATTTCAATATTTCATAAGAATATATACTCATTGCTCTTGAATAAGCAATATTAAGATATAATATCATTTTTCAAAAAAGAAAAAGAAAAAGATGATAACAATAATATTTTTCCGTTCTCTAGAAATACCACATGTCTCAAGAAAAATTATATGATCGAGATACGATCCATACGAAGATTTTATGAAAATAAATTATTTGTTCTAGCAGAATTGCAACTTCACAAATCTATTAAAAATATTTAGAATAATATTTCAACGTTGTTCCTGAAATTGAATCCATGTTTACGTGTAAATCACTCCTCTATTAAAAGAGACATCCTTGAATTCACTATTCATTTTTGTCACATGAGTTTTCACACTTGCCATGTTTTAAACCAATTTTGCAACAGTGAACTGTCGTTATTTGTTGACTAATTGGTATTTCAATTCCATTTGTTGATATTTTAAATATCTTCATATACAAAAGGATTTGTCGCCTTCCACACCGACTTAGTTACTTACATGCAATGACACAGTTTCTTCTTTGTCATTATATATTTTGATTTCAAACAACAAATAAATTATTCGGCTTTCTCTCGCTTTTCTCAGTAGCACGACAAAACAATCTGGTAATGGCTTTCGATTTTTTCAGTTTTGTTTAGTTTTATGTTTTCGATATTGTCTGTTAAAAGGTAAGTTTAAAATTTATTATTTTGCCTGATATTATGTAGGTTTAAGATTTTATTATTATTATAAAGAAGAAGAAATAGAAATAAATATTTAGAGTTACAAAGAGCAGAGTAAAAGAAGAAGAGAAACATGAAAAAAAAAATTCTCAGATTTTGACATGAGAGGCCACACTACAAAAATAACTTGGTTCAGGCTCAGTAAAAAATGGTGTGTTCTAAGCTAAGTCTGAATTATCTTGTTTGGAAAATATTTGCCAACAATAATTGTACTGCCCTGATCAAACAAGTTATTATGTGGTTTGAAAACTGTGACCCAGTAAATTGATTAATTAATCCTACATGCATTCTCATGCTTGGAATGTTGCGGAGTTGGTGCTCCACATTATGCGGAGCTTACTTCGCATAATGCGGAGACACCTGGTGCACACCGTACGCCTGGTGTGCGGACACCAGGAGCTTAGTGTCTCTGCATTATGCGGAGTAATTTCTGTGTCTTCACATTGTGCAAAGGCACGGACACTGTCGTGTTTCGTTTTCTATTTCTTAATTTTTTTTGCTGAACATACTACTTATTTACATTTTACACATAACTATAAATATAATTTCACTTAGTAATAATCTAATTCAAAAACATTAGAAAATATTCAATTCCATACATAAATGAAAATAAAAATTCCTTTCGGGGGCTTTGCCCCCGAGCCCCCACGAGGGGCGCTGCCCCCTCAACCCTCGCAACCTGACCGGTCAAGTCGATCCACGCCCGAACCACCACGATATTCAAGTTAAGTATGATATTATGAAAATGCTAATTTATTTCCCCTACTTGAAGCCTCCAACAGATAAACCAAATTCTAAGCAAGGAAGCAGGAAGTCCGTGTATGATATAAATGTTACTTGTGTATATATTACCTTACGTACTGTTACTTCATCTTAGAATAAAATCAACTTTCGACTCTTTATTTTAAATAGTAGTCATGCTTTACGTATTTTTTCTAATTATCGTATTTTTTCTTGTGTTTGTTGTATATAAAGGAATATTGTGAGGTATTTTCCGTAAGTATGGAATTTTCATTTTTTAAAGAATCTTTCCAATGCATTTCCCCTCATTTTAGAAACCCAGAATCCCATTTTCCTTCAATCTTCTCGGTTTCATTCTTATGTTTTTTCTTTTATTTGTTGCATATTAAGGAATACTCAAATGGTGGTGAAATACCAGAATCTCATTACCCTTTCATTAGCTGCTACTTTGCTCTTTATATAAACTTCCTCATTATATGGTAGTGAAATACTATGAGTCTACTAGGAACTCAATGGGTTTATTGTACCATTTAGTAGAATCTTGAATCCTGTTTGTGGCTGTAAGAATAAACCATTGGTAATATTACAAAATGTCATGTTACAACTGATTTTGTTAATTGACTTTAATGTGTTTTCTCGACATACTGAAATTTGACCTTACGCTTGTGTAGAGCATTTTATACTTATAAGTTTGGATGCAACTTGGTTATGTTTTCGATTTTTTTGTTGAAAAGGAAGAATTTTCTAAGATGAAATGTACAACTTTTTTTCTCTAATAACACGAGTCAAAAGTATTATTTTCTGAAACATTATGATAAGTCTTTTTTAGTACACATTGAATTGAACACAAATCAATGCTTGTGAGATTTAGATTGTTAGCATGAGCCCTGAATAAACAGATTTATTTTTTTCATTTGTATATTTGAGGATGATGATGATTTTGATCTTTCTGTTTAATCATCAAATTTCTATTCCCCACAAACATACACAATTTCTCAAAGTATTTCGATGCTGATACGAAGGTAAATTGAGAAAATGAGACCAAAGATGATGAAGAAAAAGAGCATCAAGATGGTTCTATATGTACCAATTATTGTATTATGTTCTCTCAGATATTTTTTTATGTCTATTTGTACTTTATCAATCCTTTGATAATATTAAACATTTGCAAGTTTTATAAGAACATCAAACATAGGGCATTTTTTAGCCCCATTTTTAAGTGTAGAATGCATTTTGAAAATAATAAATTGATGAAAAATATGTGATTAAAAATGAAGGGAAAGTTTTGGGTTGTGTGCAATATTATTATTGAAGAATGTGATTGAAAAAAGAGAGAAAAATGTATTATGAAAAAAATGGGGATCAAACAAGGGCTTAGAGTTTTTCGTATTTCGATTGAATCTCTATTTTTGTCAATGAACTCTTCTCGATTTTGAATTTAATTCTTGTGATTATAAAGAAAATGTCTATAGGCTGGGATCGCAGTTAGTGATTAATTTCTCTCGTTCACCCAAACATTTGCTTAACTTCCTTTTTGTTCCTTTCTCCAGTATTAAACAACTTAAAAGAGAGTAATGATCAAATTTTAAGAGGAGATTGTGTGAAGGCAATTTCCATCACATGTAAATGATGATAGATTGTTGTTTTATATTATGCACTGGAGATGACTAAAATATGGAAGGAAGATAATTTATTATGTTTGAAAAGGTGAGCAAGGCAAGTTATCTGGAAAATTTGATATCAGTGCATTTGGTAAAATATAAGGAGGAAATGGTACATGTTATGTATTTGCCTTTACTTATAGTTTTTGTTTAGTTATTGGAGAGGACAAATAGAGACAAGCTAGAACAATTGGAAATTAGAAGACAAAGTTTGATCACCAATGAAGAACTAATCAGCTTTTGTGAGAAATAGTTGTTACTAGAAACGTAGATAGTAAATACAAATTTGAAATCTACCCAACAGATTTTTTTGTAAAGGTATAATGATCGTGATCCTATATCTGGCGACGATCAATCATATATGGTGGATAATGTGTTTAATTATGATCCTGATAAAGTTGCAAAGATGGGAGCTAGATTAGAGTTTATCATGCTATGTTAATTTGTTTTTATTAATATTAAATATTTTTTATCATATATCTTTATAGTATGTTTCATGGATTGCAACCACTAATTCATAGAATCTTTCTTTTCGAACTATTTCATTTTGAAGCAGACGAGGGACGTAATATTCTTTGGTACTCAAGTGCCCACATTCTTGGTCAGGTCTAATGATACAAATCTATCTGTGCAGACATGTTTATATGAATGCTTTTCGATATGGTATGGTTTATGATTACTACATAGCAATGCTATTTGGATTGAAATATTTCAGAGTGATCATTGATATTATTTTATCATTTTTGTGTGTTTGGTGTTGGCAGCTCTTGGAGCAGACTCGTGGGTGCAAACTGCGTATTGGGCCATACACTACAAGAAGGGAGGTAAATAAATTTTTGCTTGGTTTGTCAATTATTAGTTAGACAGTTTATTGATAATATATCTTTTCCATTCTGGTATGCTGATGTTTTAAAATTGGCATTGGATTTGTATTTTTGATTTGTGGTTAGTTCTATGATATGTGATTGTAATGTCATTTGCACATCAAATTTTATCGATCTGTAGTTTATGTCTATGGAACTGAAAGGTGGAATGATTAAGTATTGTCAAAGGAATAATTTTTTGAGTCTGAGCGAGTAGAACCTAGAGAAACAGTTTAGAAGACAATAAAATATAAACATTGGTACCTATTTCGGTACTAAAAGCTCTACGAGCCTTCAGGTAAAAAATACTGGCTATTTTGATCACTTCAATTTGCATACTTAGTTCCATTTGCTCCTTTACTTTGTATACGTTAACACACATCATCGGTAAATAAATCAGCCCTTTTCTATTTTAATTAAATAGGCAAACGATTTTGCCAACTATAATTCATTATTTTGGTACAAGTTTCTATTATTATTTTCCCTAATCATAGTTGTCTTTCACACTAGAGTTCTATTCAAATATGTTCTTTTATTATTATCTAAAATCATCTTACTCATTAGACCATAGAGATAAAATTCATTTCATTATGCTTTGAATAATTGGACTGCATATATAGCTAATTCTCTTTAGATTGCTCATTTGAGCAAAATTCTTGATTATAAGGAAGTTTCTTTTTGGACACATTGATTTTTTTCTGCATCCCCTCTCATTTCATGTGTGTCATTAAATCTAATTATCAGTCTAAGCATTTTCCTAATCAGTGTTAGCTAAATGTTTTTGATTTCTACTATAACCTGCTTCATAAGTTGTTCTTTTTTTTTCCTCTTTTCTGCAATGTCGCCATGCACGGACTCCTTTGCATCATGCTGCAAAAAGAGGCCTGTAAAGTTGCTTATTTTACATGGAGTTGTGTATACTATCTATTATTGTATTCTCCATAATTTAGGTCATGTGTTTCAATAGCAAATAGTATCTTGTGTTTACCGTTTACATTTGTCAAATTCTGGTTCAAATATCAGCAAATGCATTAGCAGTGAATGATGACTGCCAAACTCCACATGATATTACCAAAGGGAAAAATTACAGCAACGTTGTTCGCACTATAGAAATATTCTCTCTTCCCATCATTTTAGCATATTAGTTCAGATACATTTAAATGGTTTACATGGGGATCATGAGCCGGCCGTATCTCCGGTGATCAGTTATCTGTTCTCTTTCTTCATTTTCCGTGAATATGACAAGATATTTTCACAGCTAAATGTTTTATTGGGTTTTACTCGTTCTACATGTTTCTGTTTACTTTCGAAGATACTTCAAATTGTTTTTTTTTTCATTTTGTTTGACAGAATATAGACAAGTATTACTGTCATTTGATGCCTATATGCGCATGTTCTTTCTGACTTCCTTAATTGGGGAAATACGGGGTACAGGGTTTGGAATGCTATTGTTCTTGAATGGTTTTGCTTGGCGTAGAATTTTATCGATTCTTGTTATGAACTGCTAATGTTTTGGATTCTTGAAAGATTCAGATATATATGCATCAAAGTCTTATCGTTTAGGGTTGTTGCCAAATTGATTATTTTAAGATAGAGGCGTACTTGAATATTGGTCATTCTGTATTTGTATAAGTAAACTTTCACGAGATATTAATGTCATTATCTTATACCTGATTCACTTTGTGAACAAGATTTGGGAGTTTTGTATTACTTATAACTTGTCTTGGTATTGTTTACCTTTTTCTCTGTTGCTATGTCATTTGTGTTTGAAGAGTGTGGTTCAGTTCTTGCAATCCTCGTCACTATTTTTATTTTTATTTATTATTTATTTATTTATTTGTGCATCTTAGCTTGTTCCGTGAAAAACATATTTAAGATCGTTGACTTGGAAAAATTTGGATTTTTCTCTGATTTTTCTTATCATCACTCCTATTATAAAAGAGTGAAGTTGATATTCACTATTCATTTTTGTACATGAGGTTTCACATTGTAACTGGTTTTTCTACAGTTTAACCGACTTCATATATTTTTTCTTTCTTTCTCTTTCATCACTCCTATCACTACTCCGACCTTTTCTTTTCCCTTTACTCTCCCTTAGAATAATACTTGTTGTCCCTGTTTGCAAGCTAAAAATTCCAGTTGAACAATGATAATAGCAAAAATTTGAATGGATCTCCCTTTTTCCTTCAAATTCCATAGGAATGGCTTTTGGCACTGGAAGTGTAGTGGCACACAGGGTTGTGGATGCTATTATGGATCCTTGGACATTTCAACATGAAACTGTTGCTTCTGAAACAGCTGAAGCAGCACCTGCCACCCACAGTATTGGTGGCTCTGATGCTTGCAGCATGCATTCAAGGGCATTCCAAGATGTATGTCTCCTCATCTGCCTTCCTTTTTGCAAATCTTTATTTTATTGAAGCTAATCTCAAACTTGAACAGCAAACAGCTTTCCTATCTGATATTGTAACTTCTTAAATTTTTGTTAATTGTAGCTCTAAAAATGAAATCTGGCTTATAGCTTCCTTAATAGTTTTAGATTTGCCGTCATTTAGAATCATTTAGCACTCTTTAATTGTAAATGGATATAATTTTCCGAACATTTGCTTTAAAATGATACAACTTCTAGCTTTATTGTCTGCTAAGTACTATTCTTGTTTTTCATGTTGTGGAAGTTTGATACGTGTCATCATACAAACAATTTTGTTACCGCACCAGATTAAAGTGGAAATGTGGAGGGAGCTAAAAGTGGAAGCTGGGAGTAGAAGCGTGGATGTATTTGTCCACCATTCACAAAGCCCAGCCATATTTTTGTAAATCTCGGCCTTCTTTGAAGGTTTAAACTTTGAAGTGCTCACAATTTTTTGTAGCCCCTTTCAGAGTATAAAAATAGCATAGCAAATGCAATATTTTGATACGCTAACATTACCTTAAAAAAAGTATAGCCTGTGCATTGCACGAGCACTAAACTAGTATTGCAAAAAAATATCACGTTTAATCTAAGGAAGATAATTTATTTTAGGATAATGGTAAAAACTAGTGTTAATAAAATATGATATTACGCAAATCTTATTCAAGGCTCCAGAATAGTCAATTTTCTGTGATATAGAGGAATAAAATTTACTATTACAAATATTTTGTTATCCACCAATTATAAAAGAAACTTAAAAGTGTCTAAAACGCATCATAATTAGTACACTATACTAATATTGAAGTTCATCTTATATTGAATCAGAAATTCAATTTGATTTTATTTTTTGGCAAATTATCCTGAATGAATAATATTGTGACAAATTATTAAGCCCTTGTTTGAGCTCCATTTTGATGAAATTTTGGGAAAATGTATTTTAGAATAGTAATTTTTTAGAGAATGTGTGATTAAAAAAAAAAGAAAAATTTGGATTTACACATGATATTCTTTTATTGAAAAATGTGTAGTTGATAAGAATAAAAAGAAAAATGAATTAAAATTTTAATGGGCAAAGAATTTAAATGTATATTTAATGAAGAATAAAAAGATTCTTCAATCCAATGAATTCACTAATAACGCTTGTTCTTTACGTAATAAATTAGTCATTGACTACAACTAAATAAAATTGGGAGTAAATCCATATAATCTTGAAAATTAACTAGGTTAATAAAAGGGGCAATGTCGTCCTTTATCTACTAGATGGTGGCATGGTATTCACAACCTGAAATTTGTGAAATTATTGTTCCAATCTTAAATTATAAGAATAATTTTCAAATTATACAATTAAGACCAGGGGCGGACCTAGATTATTTTTTGAGTGGGGGCGAGATTAGGGATGGAGTCAACCCGCTAAAGTAGAAGGGTCCAAAGTTGAAGGGGTGGGGGCCTACGGGGGTTCGGGGGGCAGCGCCCCCGAAATTATTTTTTTTTGGAGTTGTTGAATAGTTTAGATTTAGTTGCATTTTCTCAACTAGTTCATGCTATATAGGCCATGAACGAAGCCTCTCACCCTGCATCAAACCCACAAATATATTCACTCTGACCATGCAATACTTTTTGCAATCACAGGCGGTCAAAATGAGATTTACATAATATACCAATTCTTCAGCAATATTAGCCACCTGAACTACTACGTGGCCAAAATATCCTTTCGAATTGTGGACTTCAATTGTCAAATCATCTCCAAGCCCTTCTGGCAAGCTGTATTCAAGTGGGAAGGAAATTTAACCATCCAACTCTATGAGATTGAAGAATATGTAACAAGATTAAAGAGAAAAAGATTACATACAAAACATGAGTTTCATCAGATTCTCGCTGCATTCGAGATAGAAAATAAGCTTAAAAAATTGTATTTTTTTTCAGTGGGGGCGGCCGCCCCCGCTGGGCCCTTCGTGGGTCCGCCCCTGATTAAGACAATGTGTCTTGTTAATACTGGTGAGTCTAAATCCCAACATTTTAGCAAGTGTCAGTTGGGAAAGTGATAAATGGTTTAAAACTATTATTTATTAAACGCCTCCAATTAGATTCTTAACAATAACTATTGAGAACAAAATACTTCAATTTCTGTTTATGGATTTCTATTATGCATCATGCTAATATCAAAGTTCTCTATATTATTATTGATTTATGATCAGAACCTAATTTTTCATCTAATTATTTTGATGCTGCAATATATGTACAAATTAATCCATCACACCGCAATAAGGTGAAAAGTAAAGAATGTTGAAAATAAACGCGTAGATGAATCCCTATAAAATATCTTTAACTCTAATGATGATATTTTATAATGCGGTTTGCTGATTATTAATTTAATCGAAATATTTTCTCAGCATTAGAGGAAAAAGTTAGTAGCTGAAAAATAATACATAATATATTATATTGTGTTATCTTATATCTTCACTTGACAATATGAAAAGGTAATTCAATTATAAGATGCACTTATTGTCTATAAGAGATTTATAAAATTTCATACACCAATCATAAATGCTTCATCTCGTATTAATGTCTTGGAATGATAAATTTTTAATATGTGACATGCTTGAAGCATTATACATTCGATTTTAAAGAAAAACTCTAGAAAATATGAACAAATAAGATTGATGGTCTTAATTAGAAGACATACCATTGTAGAGTATATAATCATAACTAATTATAAAACTCCTGAAGAGTTTCAAATACTTGAAAGTTGAAATATTGAAAGTGGAGATCTCTCATTAATTTATGTTATTATGGAAAAGTAATAGGATAGAAAAGCAAAGAAAAAAATGTTATCACCAATACTTTTATAGATGATATATCGCATCATATTATTAATAGTGAGGAATTGAAATAACCCATTTGGAGGTGACCGAATTGGTGGAGCGGGTGAATACGGAAATCGAATGTCACGAGTTCGAATCCCCTGCCAACACTTCCTCGATCGAGCTCATCGCACGAGACTTGCCTAGTGCAGTTTATCTCTCATGTATGGTTTGCGGCTACTACATATGGAGCGAAATTTACTCAGTGCGCACTCACGAGTAGTGGTTGCGGGTTCCTACGTCAACAAAAAAAAATAGTGAGAAATTGAAAGAAATTTATTGAAATATATCGATCAAAGAAATGATTAACCAAATAAAATGATGCAATCCTAAAATTCAATTTACTAGAGAAACTTGAAGTTTTTTGACATATAATTCGAACACCTAAATGTGTATATTTATGAGAAAAGTAAATAAAAAAATGAAGTCGAAACATTTATTGCATGACTCTCAAAATAATAGATTTTGCAAAGATCCTGATGGATGCAATCACAAATCCGTATCTTATTATCCCAATAGTGGACGAAATTTGAAATGCGATAATAGCTAACTCATCTGACATGACTATTAATGTTATCTTTAAAGGATTTAATATGCCTAAAGCATAAATCCAAGTGACATTATCATATAGGAAAATAAATATGCGTTGTACTCTTTTTTCTTTAACCAATGTTTTGTCCCATTGAATTTTCTTGACAAAATTTTTAATGAGACAACTATCATAGTCTATTCAAATAATTAATAAACTTTTCCTTCATTGTGATTTTTTCAGAGGATTTTTCATAGTATGGTTTTAACGAGACATATTCTTATATGTTACAAATAATGTACTACTCTCGAAAAAAGCAACAATACAATTTATTTTTCAATGGATCATCTTTTGACTAAAGGCAAATAAAGATTAATAAATATTTATAAAGACGATATTGCTTGAAAGTTATAACAAGACAACATAAAACATGTTTCACCAAAATTGCAATATTGAAGACATTAACATACGAGATATGGATGACTTGATAAAAAAAAACTCGTTTATTGAAGTTAGGGGGAGTAGCTATCAATGTTTTGATAATCGAATTGAATTGGCTAAATCGATTCAACCGGAAAAATTGTGAAACGGTTTGGTGGTAGCTAGTATCCGATAATGTAAAATCTATAAAAATTTGGTTAAATTATCGGTTCGATCGAAAACTGATGAACCAGACATGATTTTAACGAATTTTGGCTTCCTTGCAAAAGAAAAAGAAGAACAGATAACGATCCGAAACGAAGCTTTCTTGAGTTTCCAAGTTATATGGTCTTTCATCCATTCATATGTACATTTATATGCTGTAGAAGCCGTCGGAAAAAAAATTATAAAGAAGAAGCTGCAGGAAAAAAGTGAAACGTCGTGCCTTTCTTGCTAATTTATGATTTCCGAGATAGCTTCATAACCCTTGGGTCCTTTTTCTCCATTTATGTAGGATTTTGAATTATGACCTCAGCCAATTTAGGATTTTTTTTTTAATAAAATGATTATAAAAAAATAATTAACATATTAAAAATTTAAACTCTCTTATCCCCGTTTGATGAAAATTATTTGGAAATAAATAATGTTTTGAATAGTAAATTTTTTGACGATATGTAGTTAAAAATTAGGGAAAATTTTTGAATTTACATGTAAAATATTTTATTGTGTGAAATGTGTGGTTGAAAATGAGTATATAAAAAAAAGAGTTTTCAAATAATGGTTATCAGACATGGGCACATTGTTTCGAATAGAATTTTTGAAAAATATGTGGTAAAAAATTTTGAATTTATGTGTAGATTTATTATGTGAATGTGTTGTTAAAAATGTGTACAAAAAATAAATTAAATTAAAATAAATAATGTCAAACATGGTCTAAAACTTAACCCCGTTTGTTTCCCATAAAAATGCAATTTTGTACCGTTGCGATAGTTCATCAGCCGTAATTTTGGACAATTTTGTCTTTGTGTGGGACCCACCTCTTTTGTAAAAAAAAAAAAAAAGATCAAAGAAAGCATTTTCTTATTAGTCTTGATTCGATTCTTTGGCCCTTAACCCCCTTTCTTTTCCAAGTCAATAATCGGTCCGATTTTAAAAATATAGATAACTATACTCTTTTTTCTTCGATCGAGTTTTGTTTCATTGAATTTTATTTAAACAATGCTTTTAATGAGATAGTTATCTTCTAAATAGTCATTTAAAGAGTAGTGTTGTAAATAAAGTAATATTTATGAATAATCATTGTATCCTTATATCTCGAATTGTAATCTATAAATACAAAATTTTGATTTTCAATCAAATACAAACAAATTTATTCACTTCTCTATTTTATCTTTTTTCCTTTCTAAATTATATAACATGTTTGACAAATATTTGTAAATTATTTATAAACTATAGAAAAAAGAATTAATTCATTTTTTATACAGATCCATAAATATATATTTTAATTCTCCAGATTAATTTTGGCCATTGTTTAAGTCTCATTTTTGTATATTGAAATAGTGATTTTTTTTTTTAGAATGTGTGACTAAAAAATAAAGAAAAGTTTTTGATGTATGTGTAAAATTATTTTATAAAAAAATATTTAATTGAAATTAAATTTTGAGAAAATTGATTTAAAAAAAAAAAAAAAATAGGACCAAACGTCAACTTAATGCCACTCACCTGTGCCAAGACACAAAATATCTAATCAGAAGTAATTAAATGTTACTTTTTCACTTTTACAAAAAGAACATTGTGGAAAACGCACCTTCTCGAGCCTTCTTAGAAGTTCATTTCCAAAACTAAATGGATTCCACCCGACCCACTTTTGCCTTCTGGAACCCGCGAAAATTGGCTCCGTCTCAATCATTAATTCATTTTTCACCTCAGCGGCGTAACGAACCTTCTAGAAATAAACCATTCTTACCTACCATTCTCACACCTTTCATTGCGTGTGTTCTTCGTGTGTTTTCAGCTCTCTCTGGGGAATCTTGAAGACTACAATTATTTGCTCTCTCCTATTTAGGTATTTTTCGGGGACTTGTGTTTAATTTTGGAATAGTTATTGCCTGTTTGGTTTTTCTGCTTGTTAATTATGTGTTTTTCTTAGAAAGTTCCCTTTTCAAATTAGATATAATTCAGAACGAAGAACATAGATTTGCATACCAAAATTCTTATATATTTTTTTATTTTTTCAATGATTGTTTTCGTGAATGTTCTTACTTGTGTTCCTTTTTTCCGTTCTTAATGATTAATTCGAAGCAATCATATAATGCTGAATTTTTGGAATTTTTAGAACATTCAGGAAATGGTTAAAAAAATCATCAATAACAATCAGAGTTCAATACGTTTAAAGCTAGAGACAGAAAATGTTACAATATTAATCTTTGATATTATTTGAATTAAATATAATTCACCGCGAAGCAACATAATTTGAATACACGCAAATTTTTGTTTTTGCTTTTCCAAATTTATTTTTGTGAGTGTTCCTAACTTTAAATTTTGCTTTTCTGTTCATAATAATTAACTCAAAGCAGCAATGTAAAGCTGAATTTTTCAGTTAAATATTTTTGGAATTTTTTGAAAAGAAGTTGATCTAATTAGGAATCAGGTTAAATATATTTTTATTTTTATTTTTGGCAACAGCTTAAATATAGTTAAGATAGTGAATTTCTGTCAAATAATAATAATTGTAATTATTTAAGTTCTGATTTTTTTGTGGATTTTTAGGATCGGGTATTCAGAGCTGTAAACGTGAAATGTCACCGTTGCCGGTGAAGCAGAGCAGTGACTCGTCAGTGGGCACAGGAAGCCGCGGAGACTCGCAGAGGTCTGTTCCAACACCATTTTTGACGAAAACGTATCAGTTGGTGGACGATCCGAGCAGCGATGAGTTGATCTCGTGGAATGAAGATGGAACTACGTTCATAGTATGGAGGCCAGCTGAATTCGCCAGAGATTTTCTCCCCAAATACTTCAAACACAACAATTTTTCCAGCTTCGTTCGTCAACTCAACACTTACGTATGTCTCTTGAAACTGAAAATTAATAATAATCTCATTTGCATTTGATATTCACCCTGAACAGTAGGTCTTGGATCCTACATTTGCCCCAAGATGTGTAGACAATGTTTACATATTAAAGAAATAGTTCAATAGTTTGATTTGTTAGTCTAAATTCTCCCGTACCTATGACATGTCTGGATTAGTAGTAATTGCGATAACCTTCTCTTGAATTCTTATAAAATTTGTTTGTCCTTCCATTCCTGCTGGGCAGAGAACCCGGAAATTTTAGAATCCTCACTGCTTAATCATCAAGCCATTATTAATCATTTTAACATTATGGAAAACTTTCGTGCATTTGTACTTTGCTTTTTTTTTTTTTTTTTTTTGGATTGAAGAAACTAATGCTTATCTCAGAAGTGTAAATTATGGCCCATGTATCTATCTGGAAAATGAAAATTTCCGTGCTAAAATCTTCCGTTTTCGGCTGTTTTTGATGGTGAATTTGCAGGGATTTAGGAAAGTAGTTCCGGATAGATGGGAATTTGCAAATGAATGTTTCAGAAGAGGCCAAAAAGGACTGTTAAGAGACATTCAGCGCCGGAAAATCTCGACTGGCGCCGCCGCGGCAGCAACCACAGCAATCGTTGCCAATGCCCAGGCAGTGACTGCTGCTGTTCCGCTGGCTGCAGTTGTAACGCTCTCTCCGGCGAACTCTGGTGACGAGCAGGTTCTTTCCTCAAACTCTTCTCTTGCCGCTACTGTCACACCGGCACTGTCATTTCAGACTTGCACAACTGAGCCGGAGCTTCTGGAGGAAAATGAGAGATTGAGAAAGGAGAATTCACAGTTGAGACAAGAATTAAACAAATTGAGGAGCTTGTGTAGCAATGTATATAATTTGATGTCGAATTACGTGGAAACCCATGGGGATACATGTAGAGTATCGTTGATGGAGGGACGAGCGTTGAATTTGATGCCAGAATTGCAGTTCAGAGCGGAGGATATTGGTGGACCAAAATCTACCACCACAGCTCCAGCGATGGAGGCGGAGGAAGAGATGACTCCAAGGCTCTTTGGGGTTTCCATCGGGGTGAAACGCTGTAGGACGGAAGATGACCTGGCAGAAGATCAGGTCCGTAAGTGTGAATTGGACGTGAAATTTGAGCCGTTCGATCCTAGCACTGGTAAATATCAAGAACGTTTCATGGATAAATTATGAATGAAAAGGGAATTTTTGTGAAAATTAAGAAATGGATATTGTTAGTGTGGGACCACTACATAAGAGATGTAGATAATGTGAGATATGTCTCATATTTATAATTTAATTCCATGCCCTAGACCTAGTGCTGGCACATTGCTTAATGAAATCTTTTGTGTTGCTTCACATATTAAGTACTAGTAAAATATGTACTAACTATTGGAAAATGCAATGCACAAGCACCTTCATAAATAGAATAATGTTATTATGTGTGAATTTGAATATCATTACTCTTATAAACAGGTTGAGAATAGGTATTCAAGATTGGAGTATGAAGAATCACTGCCTCAGTACGTAGAATTAATTATTTATCTTGCTTCAAAGCAACGTGAAATTTGTGGTTCCGCTATCATGTATAGTTTTACCATAATAAAAGGAGTTATACAAGTCTCTTAACATGTGTTATTGTGAAAATGAAAATGTGTGGCTAAAAATGAATTTTGTTTTAATGGTAAGAAGGTCACTTGCATGCTTGTCTCCAAAGGTCACAGGCTTCCATACATATGTTGGGGAATTTCCAGAAGGAATGTCATTTTGATCATTGGTATAATTATTTGGTAAAATTAGTTGCGGATATCTTTCAAGAACAACAATTGAAATGGAGACTGTAAGAAAAATTATCGATTAATCGAGATTCGTGATAGCGCAATATCCTAAGGTGAAATTGTCTGTCGTAGTTTTACAACTGTTATTGATGTACTCGCTAGTTTGAAAAAAAATTATTATTAAATTCGAAAATTCCACACTTTTTACCACTTAAAAATCCCACACTGTTATTGATGGCTTCTTCTCTCCTTAATGTTTAATGTTTGGATTTTGTTTTCGTTAGTGCGCGACGCAAACAACAAAATCATACTCCTTTGTATCTCGAAGGCATTTTGCTTTCCCGTGTGCATCGTCGATAGTTTGTACAAATATCAACCGTCTTAAGGAAATCGTTAATACATTGCTTGGAACCAAGTTTGATCTTCAACATACATATGATGTTGTTCCTCCAACTTTGTCACGTTCTTTTCTCAATCGTTGTGATAATTCTACCAACAATCTTAAGACGATGTTTGAAGTTCTGCAATGACACAACCCCTATCTTCTCTCCAAGATTTCACAATAGACTATGTCAAGTTGGAGCGATTTGATGACGATCAAAATGATGCTACAATCAAATCGAAGTTTGGTATCCAAATGGCAATTAGGATAAGACGGAATCTTTATTCACACAAAAGGAGAGGTTTGATTATATTACAAATCAAGAAATATGTTTTGCCATAATGAGTTCATTCAGGGGCGGACCCACATGGGGTCATGTGGGGTCAGACCCCACAAAAAAAAAATTTAAATTTTTTTTTAATCTAAACATTTTTGAAATCTTATTTTTGACCCCACAAGAAAATTGGTCTCGATCCGCCCCTGAGTTCATTTATGCATGTTGTTGGGATCATTATCTTATCTATAGAAGTTTGAGTACAATACTATGCACATATTCTGTTTTAGAAATTGATGATCCCAAAATACAAGTGGTCGAAACAGAACTCAAAATCCTTCATTGTGTAATATTCTGTTTTAGAAATAAGTTCACATTCATGCAACTTAAGGCTCCGTTTGTCTCCCATTATTTCAAAATATTGTTTGCTACAGTAAAATTCTCAACCACACATTCATCGAATTAAATATTCTACATACAAATCAATAAAGTTAATTTAAATTTCAACCACAAATTCTCCAAAAAATACTATTGATACTCCATTTCTTCTACAATAATGGGAGACAAACTCGCACTAAAATTTTCTGGTTAAAGTTGTCTGCAAGATTTCTTCTTGGTTTTGTGAAATTGAATTCTAACAAACAAGGATAATTATATTAAAGTAAGGAGTTAGATCTGCTATCCAAAATTGATTGTTCATCTTGCCGTCGACCATTTATTCATTGACACATCATTTTACTTATTTTTAAGCACAAGTGGCAATGAGAGAAAAGTTGAGCATATTAATTTAAAGTGATGTGTCAATGAATCATTAAATGGATGGCAAAGGGATAGTTAATTTTGGACAACAAATCTCAACTCATAAGTACATTAACGTTGATGCATGTTATTCAATTTTGGTATTGCAATCCGTTTTGACATTTTTTTAAAAAAAATTCAAATTTTGTTAGTCACCTTATCCCAACTTTTTATGTTCCAACATGAACCAATTAGTGAAGGTCATTAATCTAACTCCCAAATTACCTAGAATTTATAAGAAAAAAATAAAAATATATGAACGGGGCAGCAGGGTTCTCATTGAAAGAGGCAGGCATGTTAAGCTGTGGTGTGATACTTTTTTCTATACTAGTTTTGTGTCCGTGCGATGCACGGAGTTGGGTTATTTTGAAAGTAATGTTAGTGTGTAAAATATATTAAATTATTGTGAATTATATATTGAATGTTAGATTTGGACAATTTAAATTATTTCAATAAATGCAATATCCCCGGCGGGGATCGACCTGCCCGATCAGGTCTCGGGGTCGAGGGGCAACGCCCCCAAAAAGGAAATTATAATTTTCGTGTATGTGTTGAAAAATTTATCTGTTGGAAATAATTTTTTTTTTTACCAAATATCAAAGATAATGAAAGGAGGAAAAAATAATATTTTTAATAGCTTATTTAAAAAAATAATAATAATAAAAATTAAGTAAGTTTTCAGTGCACGCACGGGGAGAAGCAAACTCCCTGTGCCCGCACACGGGGAGACACCAACTCCCCGTGCGCGCACGAGGAAACCATCTCCCCGTGCGTGCAGGGGGAGTGACGTTAATTATCTCTTTTTTTTTCCTTTCTTTTAAACGTCAAACGCAATTGAATCAATGAAAATATTAATTAAATAAATAAATATAAAATATTTATTACAATATGTAAATTTCAAAATTATATTTATTTTACAAATGGTGTATAAATTTTAAAAATTATCACTGAAACAAAATTATAATGACAACCAATTTTAAATTAAACAATAAAAATTATTTTTGATACATTAATTTTTAATTTTTGAGGCATATTTTTATTCTCCATTTCCAATTACGGAAAAATATATCTCCTTAAAAACTAAACAGAAACGAAAAACCTAAATCATGTTGAAAAAAAAAATTGAAATGAAAAGACAAAAATATAACAATAATGAACAGAAATCTACATTTAAGAGATTGTTTTGCCACTTCACAGCGCTACTGAGAAAGAGCGAGAGAAAACCGAATAATTCTTCTATTTTACCCAGCGTTTTGTGAGGAAGGATAAAATGGGAAGACGGAAATACGTCATGAATGAAAAGTGCATAGATGATTCCCTCTTTTAATAGAAGAGGGATATATTGGTCTGGTCCTTGTAAGAGTTAAAGAGTATGCAACTAAGAGAGAAAGAAGGCTCTAGTTGCTCATGGGCTGAAGACATTCCTCTGACAGTGTCGTCTCTAGAAAGCGAATAGCAAGCTGAAAAAGTCATTTTCCTTTTAAGGTTGCTCTATGGAGACGATAGGGTTTGTGTCCTTTTTTGTGTAAATAATGGAAATTATGAAAAAACAATACTTTAAAAAAAGAAATTTGAATAGTATATTCTAAATTAACAGCTTAGAAATAGTACATGATGAAATTTTCTCAAGGGAAAAATTCATAAGTCATCAAGTATGGGGCAATTCATTTTCAGGTTTTAATTTCCAAAATTCAAAATTTAGGTATTAGTTAATTAATTAAATATATTAATATCACAATTATACAATTAATGATCGCATGTGCTTACTTATGGGTCACAACTTATTTATTGGTCACATATTATCAAATTAATTAGTCATAGTTTATTTGTCGGTCATAGATTTCCAAATTAGTTAGTCATAAATTATTTTTCAATAAAAAAAATATCGAACTTTTAGGTCACAATTGAATAGTTGGTCACAGATTAACCAAATAATCGGTTACATGTAGTAATATGAGTATTAAAAATGTGCAATCAAACCTGATTACAGTGAAAATCTTCTCACCCATATTTCCCCAACAAATGCAAAAACTTCAAAAGCCTAAATAAAACGATTCATATGAACATGTTTTTTAAAAAGATAGTCATAGTGGGAAAGACCCATATAGAAAAAGGAGAAGAAAATACAAAAAGAGGTGAAATTAATTTGGGATAAATTCTTAAGCTGCCATAAGCAAGTCTTTGCAAAAAATAAGGGGATGGCAATTTTCGATTCGCTTTGAATCTTAATTTTCAATCTTCTCTCCAAACTTCGACAAGACAAAACTCCTCTCAATCCTTTCTCTTTGTAATCACAACCCCATTTATTTAAATTCTTTTTTCTCAAAAGTTATTAAAGAAAGACCTAAAAAATGGACTACAGACTTCGACTGCAGGATTATTAAGGCTTCCGTAGAAATAGGAGTCGCAATACTCTTGTGAGTTAAAATAAATAAATAAAATTAAGTTGGTGGGTGACCCACCCGGACCTCCCATGGATCAGGATCTGTCAGTGGGTGCTACATCGAGCAATGGTGCAACGCCACTGGAGGGCCAGAGAAAAGATTATGGCGCGTCGCTACCATGTTACTAGTCGAAGAAGAGATTGGGTGAGGCGGTGGCGATAGTTGGCGATGATCACGACCAGTGTGTGTGTGTGAGAGAGAGAGAGAGAGAGATCACAACATTTATGGACAGAATCACTCAATGTCCCTCCAAATCTCATTTTCTCTTTCAACCCTGAAATTTATCTCATTTCCATACTTCCTTCAAGTTCATAAAATTTCGTCCAAATTCTTCTTTACATATATTGAAACCCTAAGTTCTATATTGATTTCTTGTTCAATATCCAAAAAAATTTCATCGTGAAAGTATGAGCAGTGTTTCCTCTTAAACTCTAACCTTAAATTGAAACATAATTTGTTATTTTGCTCTTCACAAATCTCAAATCGATGAGTTTTGTACAACCATTTTGAAGTGGAAGCCAAAAATCCTTGTTATGGTCTTGTGAAAAGATATTGACTTTGGTTATTGATTTATGTGATGTTGAACATGGGCTCGAAAATGGGAAAACGTCTCATATTTTGGGTGATTTTGATCGAGATTCGAATGTAACCAAAAAGAAAATAAAAGAGATGAAAGAATTGGAGGGTGTGGCTTTGGAAATGGAAGAAGAAAAAGAAAAATATAAGGTCGAAATTCGGCTGTAACCATTGTCGGTAAGTATGTTCATGTTTCAATTGAAGAAAAAGAAGGATGTTTTCCCTTGATTTGCCACTAAGAATTAGTCACCATATATTTACAATAATATTCGTATAAATGACACATTATTTCTTTACCGCATGAATCCCAATTTATTATCTACAATACGTGATACTTTTTTTCTTATACGAATAGATTCAAGTCATTGCTTATTCTAGTTTGTGTATTATAACATGTATTGTAACAAGTGCTACTTGTGTTGATATATGTATTCATTCATGTTTATGAAGAGCAAGTAAAAATTGGTATATTCTAGGTTATATGTGATTTTTTCCCTTTACATAAAATCACAGGCCCACCCGTCTCAAAATGAGGCCCACTCAATACAAGTTTGTATTATTGCTCGTTTAGGGTTAAGGTTTCCGTTATTAGCTGCAACAACGATGGTCCTCAAGTAAATTCCTTCTTCTCTCTAAATCATCAATAATGCATGTATTCACATCTTGAGTTGCTAGGATTTTATGGATTTTTTCTGATGTTTGAAGAATCATTTTACTATTGTGGGATCTAGCTTGGAAAGAATGGCTTTGAGACAATTGGGACTCAATTCTTTTGAAATCTGTAAAATGAAAATCTGTGGTGCAAAAGTTGCCGTTGTTACAGTAATTTTTTATTTCTGGTTTTTTTTTTTTAATAATTATTTTATGTTTGAACGGAAATTAATCAAAAAAATCGATTTGAGATAGTTGCGGGTTTATTCTTTTAGAATCAGTAAAATGCAATTTTGAGAGAGGGAAAAAAAAAAAAAAAGTGTGTCGTTGCAATAATATCCTTTTCTAGATTTAGTTTCTTTTGGGCTTTTTTGTGTGTTGCATACAGTTTTGAATTAATGTGTGAACATAATTAATCAAATAATGGATTGGACACAGTTTCAGTTTAATTCTTTTAAAATCAACCGATGCAATTTTGGAAGAAAAAAAATATCCGTATTGTTCTATATAGATTTCGTTTCTTTTGGAGATTTTCCCATGTTGGTTACAGTATTTGCACTGATATTTCAATGGAAGTAAATTGTTTGCCTGAAGAAAATGTGGGTTGAGATTTATTGAATGATTCCTTCCTTGCACTATGGGCTTTGAGGGGCATGGTTGAAACTATGTACTATGAACCTAGACCCAGTGGAGAGTGGTCCTCTTCTGCTGATTCTGTATTTTCTTATATAGGCCCTGTTTGAGCCAAAGTCAAACTATTGTAGAATGAGAATGAAAAATATAGTCATTAATTGGGGTCCACACGAGAGATAGAAAATTTAAATTTAAATATTGATATGATGAATAACGGGAATATTTTTCATTTTAATGAGATAATAATTTGGCTCAAACAGGGCCAAACCAAAAAATTTTGCGTTCCTCGTTTGGGCAAATGCACTTCTGTTAAACTTGCAATTCGAATTAGTGATTTCAACAAAGTTGATAGGAATCCAATTAATGAATCTAGGATTGTACGTGGAATGAAAAAGTCAAAATTGCAAAATAGTATTATCTCAAGTAATTTCATGGAATAGCAGATGGTGTTGCATGATATTATTGTGATTATACCTTTAAGATAATTGTAGAGAATCGCCGATAGGATGAGAGTGTTGGAGTAGGGTCAGAGATACTTTTGTAATTTTCCTTTTATTGCACTCTTTGGTAGTTGCTTGAGCCTGCATGTTTATGGAGATCATAACATCATATTGCTTTTTTGTTTGGTCCCTAAATTAGCAGTTGCAAAGTTTAAAAAAAAACAAAAAACAAATGTAGAACATAGAAAGGTTATGGCTGATTCCGAAGCTATTTTGTGATACTGCTTGTGCTTGAATAGTTTATCATTTTGCTGTTATTCGAAGTATAAAGTTGAATTATAATGGATTCAATCACTTCGTAAAAAAATGACAAGGATATAACACTGTCCATCTATCCTCAACCTTATTGTCTCAATATTGGTGTGGAAGTGTTCTAATGTTTTACCTATAGATTTGTTAATAATTTGGTTTTATGTTCTTTTGTTTTAGGGATAAAAGTAATACTTTTTCAGGAATTTTATCCTTGAGAACCCAAAGAGCTACAAGTTGCAAAATTGTCTGCTATATATTGCTCACGGGATGTTGCTTGGTTTGGGATTTTTATATTATTTAGTAACTATTTGACTCACCTATTAATCTTTGGTTACCAGGACGGAGCTTTGCCGCTTTAGTGGTGCCAAAATATACCCTGGGAAGGGTATTAGATTTATTCGCTCAGACTCCCAGGTATGTAAAGGTGTAGGTGGCTATAAAATTCCATTATAGCACAATGCTTTTGCTGTCTTTTTGCATGGTCATTCTTAGATAATTTAGTTTCATTTTGCAAAGCTCTATTTCACCATTCTTTGATACGTAAAGAAACTGTTCCTTTTTTCTTGTTATAGGTCTTCCTCTTTGCCAACTCGAAATGCAAGAGGTATTTCCATAACCGCCTGAGGCCTGCAAAGCTTACATGGACTGCTGTGTACCGCAAACAACATAAGAAGGTGAAATATGCTAGTACAATTGTTTTTACTTCTACACTTTCTGCCCTTTTTTTCTTGCTGAGGTGAATCGATTTTCTTTCGAAGATCTTAATCTTATGAAATGGCCATAATTACTGATTCACAGGACATTGCTGCTGAAACTGTGAAGAAGAGGCGTCGAACAACCAAAAAGCCCTACTCGAGGTCAATCGTTGGTGCCACATTGGAAGTTATTCAGAAGAGGAGGGCTGAGAAGCCGGAGGTTCGAGATGCTGCACGTGAAGCTGCTTTACGGTATATTATTAGGGTTTCAAATCTTTGATGATATGTCCATAAAAGTGTAGCGTTCTTTAAGAATTGCATTTTGAACTAAACATGACTTGTGGGTTTTTGTTCTTATTAGTGAAATCAAGGAGAGAATCAAGAAAACCAAGGATGAGAAGAAGGCAAAGAAGGCAGAAGTGATGTCCAAGGCACAGAAAAGCAAGAGTAATGTGCCCAAGGGAGCTTTACCTAAGGGTCCTAAGCTTGGAGGTGCTGGTGGCAAACGATAGTTTTTTTTTCTCTCTAAAATTTTGTTGTTGCTTGTTTATGAATGATATCGAATTACTGAATTTCGACGCCATTAGTTTTGCACGGATTGGTTGGCTACATGCCATGTCTCTGTTTCTCGAGCATTTTATGAGAAATAGCATATCTACTTTCTTTGATCTATTTACAATCGATGGAACTAAAAAAAATGAAATTCCTTAGAAGCCCCACGAAATATCTTTTTGGTAAACAAATTGTGGTAAGATAATGCGGATCAGATGGTAAAGCTTCTTCAAGGAATGTATTCTGCTGCGTTCCTTGTATTCTCCAGCAATTAAATATGTATTTGAGGCTAATCTCTCACTTATATTCCGCCATGGTTGATAATAAAATTTATCGATTGTCGTGTCTGATACTGCCCATATAGTATAAACACATACAGATCATGCAAACAAGAAATGCAGAATAGAAGGTAAACAGAATAACGTGAACAGCATTACAAAATTGTAAGTCATCTCTTTCGAGTTACATAGACCAACTGCAATTGCATAATTGCTAACATCCAGTCAAAATACATTCTTAAACAGGTGAACAAACGGTAATTACCTTAGGAATTAGACACACTACACCTAGCCATATTTTTAAGCGTGTGGTTTGTTAATAACAAAGCAGAAAACCCAATAATCATGTTACATGCTAATATCTGTTCCAATGACCTCCAATGAAACCCTGGAAATCTCCTCTAGCGGGCATTCCGAGTCTGTCCAAACGACCAGACCCAGGATAAGCTTTGCTTGTGAAGTTCGTATGCAATGCAGAAACCCTCTGAATGTTCGTTCTTGATTCATCATACCCATGAATTGAGTATCTTTTAGTCGAGCTCGATCTCTCGTATTGAGGCCTTTGTTTTGGGGCACTTAGAGATCTTACCTTAAATTTTGACGATTCAGTGTAAGCCATGTAGTTGGGAAGGTCAGAGTATCCACTTAGACAGCTTCTTGATTCATCGCTCTTAGTAGGCGTAAATGGTCCTCTGTTGTCAGCAGCATCCAATGAGGTTTCATCAACATTAAGCGTAAATTTCAGAGGGGATTGAACTTCACTGTAAGATGGATTTAGACGGGATATAGAGTCCTTTGATGTAGAAAAGCTATGATAGATTTGGTCCGACCCAATGCTAAGATGAGACGAGTGAAAGAGGTTTCTATGTTTGGGCGTTATATATGGCTTCTCGTTGTCTACTTCAACTATCTTGTCACTCCTTTCATCATCAAGTCGACCAGTTCTTGTAGAATATCCTTGATTGATGAGGACCTTGCCATTTGAGTTCAGATCGTTCCTCTGCATTTAGCATGAGAGCATTCTTAGGCACTTTGCATACATAACGATGAGCAAGAAAATGATCGAGAAATTACCTTGAGTATCAACTGTTCGTTCTTCATACTCCTAGCTCGAATAACATGTTCAAATTTCTCCGGAGTTGCAGGTCCCTATGAGTTCAAATTCAAGTTACCACACTGACCCCAGTTAATTTTAGTCCAAATAGCAGAAGGAAGAAGCTAAATATTTGGATAGCTATTTAAATTAACCTTTGCTACAAGCTAAAGTTCTAATGTATATAGCAATGTGCTGGCTCGGGAAAAACAGAAAAGAGAAACATAAATCTCAACATGTTAGGAACTACTTTTGTTTTCAAACATGTTCAAAGTAGTTACTTTTCTCTAAGCATCTCATACCATGCTCTCAAAATAAGTAACTTAAATTTCTTATAAGTTTCTAAGCTTAGCAAAACATGCGGAATTGTCAACACAAAGCATAAAGTAAGATGCACTACATTTACTTCTTTATGAGGACTAAGATAACCAGGGTGAGAACCTATGGTTCTGCTTACTGGATGATTGGTTTGAGGGGACTTCATGCTTGAAAGTGGAGATTTAGAAATCATGGCACGGCCAATCCGAGCTCTTGCTTGAGCTCTTAACAATGCCTGCATTCGTCGCAGAATATCTGCAGTGCGTTTCCTCACGAGGTGTCCTCTTGCCAGTGCTTGCAGCTTGACTAGTGCTCTCAGTGCACGTAAAGCTTTTCTCGACTACAAATTACCCGCCAAAGAAAATTGTCAGGTGATAGCAAGAAAACGAGCAGGAGAGTATTAGTTTCAATTCGCACAATGTAATCACAATATAGGGAGAAAAAGTAATATATTTAAATTTCATCTTCTTCGAAACTCGACATATCTCAATTCTTATGCATAAGGTAGCTTTGAACTCGAGCCTTTTTATTTGATCGAATACTATGTTGAACCAGCTCGTCTATCAGTTTTGTACCACGGGCAATGCACGAATAACCGTGACAAGTTTTGCAAGTCACGTGCCCTAAAAACTTGATTTTCACTTTGCCGTCTTCCAAAAGTTGGAAGTGTGACATTTAGAAAAGGACATCTGACCAGCCTTCAGTAAAGTCAATAAAAGTGTCTCAAAAAGCCCTGACTAAAGTTACTCAGCAAACTCTTTATCCAAAATGGCATACTAATCCTCCTGAAGTTGAAATGTTCACAGGCAAGTTACTCTCCTAGAGGTGTCAAAATATATCCAGTTGCTCGAGTCCGGCCAGCTTAGCTTGGGCTTTTCGACAAGCTGCGGCCAAATACCACCGCAAAATCGAGACGTGCCTACACACACATCTAGTAGATTGGTACAGCTCAACTGGGCAAACAGCTAAAAAAGTGAGGTGTGCTGAGTACCAAATCTGTGCAACTCTAACATCGACAACAGTGTTGAGGTACAAAAACAGAGAAAAAAATTACACCGACCCTGAAACTGCCCTTCTGGCAAAAGAAACAAATGGCCTTTTTTAAAGGAACAAAACAAAACTCAACACAGAGAAACAAAAATTCACAAATTTACTTGATTTTCAAGATTTACGTGTTTAGATATTATTCTAGAGCTGCATGAAAAGTTAAAAACTACTAGATTTTTGCTAGTCCACACGGCATCAATGATCTCTCTCTCTCTCTCTCTCTCTCTCTCTCTCCCTCCCTCCCTCCCTCCCTCCCTCTCTCTACAATATACTCGTGTGTGTATACGTATATGTACACAAAATACGTATTTATGTATATACGCCAATACATAGAGCACTAATAATCACTAATCAATACAAGTACACAAGAACTTTGCACGTTCCCAAGTCGATAGAACTAGACGTTAGATTTTAACTTCTTTTTTTAGCACTTCAATATTTTATATCAAATACGTAATTTGTACATGTTTAATATTTACTGCAAAGCACTAGATAGTAAATAAGAAAAAAAAAATCTTGCTCAATAACACTCCACCCCATTTAATACTACTTATCAAACATTATTCCCCTATTTCGTTTGGGAAAAAAAAAAGTTGAGTAGATTTTGATAGAAATTGGTGAAATATTTGATTGAAAAGTTGATAAAAATCTAATTTCGATGAAATGTGTAATAGAAAATGAATATGAGCGAGAATGATTTTTAAAAAATAGGGCCAAACATGGACATAGATCCAACTTACCAAACATATTTTTAACATTCTTTCTATGGATATGCTTTTAACATACTTTCTATGGATCCAACTTACCAAACATACTTTCCAGACGTACAAAATACCACTCACCATGGAGTGAAAGGACAATAATGCCCTTGGATACGGGTTTCCAGACTTTCAGCTGTAGGCGAACTGGGAAGAGAAAGTCTCTCCTCCTGTCTATCCGACTATACTAAAATCTTAAGAATGAGTGATTATACTTATCCGAGTCTTGCTGCCCAGACTGAGAAACAAATAGCTACTGCGATCCACGAAATATAGATACAGATAGAGCAGTA
The DNA here is from genome assembly GCA_019097785.1 of Fraxinus excelsior. Taxonomy (NCBI): domain Eukaryota; kingdom Viridiplantae; phylum Streptophyta; class Magnoliopsida; order Lamiales; family Oleaceae; genus Fraxinus; species Fraxinus excelsior. The sequence goes on along the minus strand of CM032631.1, from coordinate 10,944,904 downwards.
ATATATATCTAAGTATATCTGTGTTTGAACATATTGGAGTGGCGGAGAGAGAGAGAGAGAGAAGGCCTAACCAGATAGGCTCGGAAATGGGATTGGATCATAACGGCGGCCAAGTCCTCACGATTCACATAACCGTCTTCCATTTGGCTAACACGCGCCGACATGTTCACGCATCCATTGACTGCAGAATCAGTAGTTCTACCACTGCTGGTAAGCTCAACTACCGCGGCGGCTGCCTGAGCGGCCGCAACGGCAGCCTCCGCCACGGCAATGGCGTGCTTACTGGCGTCACTCTCAGTTTCGCCACTGAGATTCAACGGAACGACGCCATGTTGGGATTTTTCCGGTGACAATATCGGAGAGTGATCTTTGTCTTTGGAGGATTTGACGAAGGTCCATTTCTTCTTGGTCGGTTTGTGGTCCGGGTCAGGTTTCTTGAATCCTAGTAGACCTAGGAACCATTTAGATGCTTTGCCCATTTGTTGTTTCGGGCTAACTGTTGAAAGAGGGTTGACAGTAGTCTTCAAAACTGGGTGGCAGAAAGAATGCTGCGGCTATATATATATAGACAGAGAGACGTGTTTGGTTAATATACAGTAAAATAATTACTTATAATTGAGCCAAGACATTCTCTACCACTTCTTCTCCTTAAAACCAAGGGAAGCTCAAGTTCTTGAATCTATAACCATCTTTTGATTAATCTAGCCAGCCTTCTCTATTACCAATAAGGAGTATTACATAAATATTCACGTTTTATTTATCGATTACATATCTCGATATTGTATCAATCCCTAACTCACCATGTGGACTAACTTCGTAGACGGACCCAAAGAGTATAAAATTCTCACCATTGTTTTGCTTTACTCAAACTAATATTATCACTTATTTCCTAAAAGTCGGTGAAATTTTGTAAGCTCGGCCAAACATAAGGAAAGTCAAACAGAGGTAGTGTAAATTATCACTTATTTATGGGTTTGCGTACATCGTTTCATCGACTACTGTAATTACTGGTGTAAAAATGGTTGTTGGTGAAATAAATCAATCGACGCGAAATTGGTCGGTGGAGTCAACCAAACCGGCTTGTGGTCGAGTGGGAACGCACCCCTGGTCAACAATGACGAGCTTTGCACAGTAGACTATTAGTCATTTAATTCGTAGATCTTGTCTTGGGCAATTGATTTGGGACCCATGGATTACAATTCAATATAAAAGTACGAAGAAATTAGAGTGAAATTGTTGAGCTCTTGTCTAATTTCGAAGGTAGTCCAACAAATCACGTTTTTTAATGTGTGTTGCATTATTGCTAGTTCTTGAAATTCATTTTAAATCACATATTTCATGAAATTCAGAAATTTTATTAACTTTTTAACCACGCATTTCATACCAAACAGGAACAGACTAGTGCATGGCATAGCACGAGAAGGAAACGTAGCGAGTCCATAACTTGTACGACTAAGTAATATCTGGCTTCGACCGCCCAACCCCACTTTTACGACGTTACCATGGTGATATTTGGGGGGTGGAAAGGATGTGAACTCTACAAGTTCAATGACATTGCAGACTAATGAACCATGTTCATGTGTAAAAATAATTTTTTCTTTGTCCGGCAACAGCACCTACCTAAACCTATTAGCTTTAGTTTATGGCTAGTGAATAGACTAATCACCCTAAAAGGCAATCAAAAGTTAAAAGAGTAAAGAAAATACAGTAGACGATTGAGGAAAGTAGCATCACGTGCATGGATTTGCTGTCCATTCTATCGATATTCCCTACCTAGTAAACCAGGTTACTAAATCCTAAGTGCCATTTGCTTGCTCCAATGCTTCAATTTAATCATTTCCACTTTCCTATTTCACTCTACTTTTTATGTCTTTATAGATTTTTTTACGAGTGAAATCTGCATTAAAGGTAAAATTATGCATTTTGTCCTTAATATGTCCATTTTATCATCCTCAAGTGCAAGTGCACAAAATAGTGAATGTAAAGTTTAAAAAAAATAAAAAAATCAGCTTTGACGTGTTTGCTTTTGAATCGACACGATATTTTTGTTGATCTTAATGCTATATTGAGTAACTTTATCTACAAAATTGAAGTAATCAAAATAAACAAATTATTTAATTAAATTTCATCTTAAAGTTGAGCCTGATATATCGATCGATTGATTCTACCTATGAGGAGCGAAAAAAGAAAATTATATTCTTCATTGGTAACCAATCACGAGGGTGATGTTGCTCCATGGAATGGATTCAGTCATTACTTCCCATAGAACGACACTAAAGTCTTAGATATGTTATCGAGCATGATTGGACAACTATTTGACAATTGTACGATGGGTTCGGAAGATCCAATTTTTCTTAGTTCGTGTTTGATACTTAATACTTGACACTATAATAAATAAGATTTTAAAAATTTTATTCCCTAATATTATCCAATACTTTCCACCAAACATGCCGTCAAAGAATATATAAATGAATAGTGTTACGCCAAGTTTGGTGCAAGTATATGTTGTGTGAATTTGATGCATGGTTGGAGATGCCCAAAGCCCCCAAGCCATTTTTCATATGTTCTTCTGTTTTCTCATAGACCAACTTGCACCATACAGGTTATTTTTTAAGTGCATTCGTGACCATTTTGTCTTGTATATGTACCCAATATTATTGTAAATGCTTTCTTGTGCATAGAAAGATTCTCGTCATGTTCACCATAAATCATTTGCAAAGACTTTCTTTAAATATCCATAAGCTCAGTTGTGGCATGTTGGAAGGGAGAAAAAATGTTATATTAAGCAATGAAATCTGCGGAAGATAGGCTTGCTTCTTCCTTAAAGATCTTCATCCTAACCACTACGGCAAAAACTAATTGTTACACAGCGACATTTGCTCGTAACAGCCTCAATTTAGAGCATGCGCTTTTAGATTAGTGTCATGAGTATAAAATTACTTTTTAGTAGGGCTGGATATGGGTCGGTTCGGTTCGATTCTGAAGAGAACCAAATTAACCCAAAATTCTCGGGTATTTAATAAATAGAACCGTTAGGTCCAAATATAATTATGGAATTGTTCGGGTTCGGTTCGGTTCTGCTCCGTGCCATAATTAAATTTTTTTAACATTTACAACAACACTATATAAATACAACTAATGACATCTTCATTCTTAACTTTTACAAATTAACGTAGCTCAATTTAAAAACACATAAATAATAAGATGTCCAATTAAATTAATTCAATTAACACAAATACCAAAAAGTAGATACTAATATTAAAATATCGATAATCCATATCAATAATTCTTTTGCTTCAAGCACCTTGCTTAAAAAAAGAAAATATAAATTAAAAGTTATCAAAATAAAATATTTTTTAATTATTGATAATACTTACCAACTATTTGATTTAATCATCAATTGCTTGACTTATCATAGTAAGAAACTCTACAAGCATAATTGAAAAAGCACAATTAACAAATATAAATAAACTAAAAATTGTTCAATTAAAAAGATTTAATAATAAGCCCCAAATGTTGGGCTAACAAAGTTACAAAAAACTAATTTGACTGAATTAATTTGTACAAGAGGAATATGAGAAATTTTTGGCCTCCAAAGAATACTTGCAACAAGAAATGAATAGCAATACATTTGGATCTCAATTTTCTCATTTCATCTATCTGAATTACGTGTTGAGCTTCAGGTTAGAACCAATTTTTTTTTTTTTTTAAATATTTCAAAGTGTTACACCCCAAAGAAAAAAACATTTCACACACAAAAAAAAAAAAGAATTACATAGTAAAAAAAAACTTTCACAAATTTGTAACTTGAATTTTAATGAGTAATTTTATTGTAAATAGTTATTATTTATTACTCGATAACAATTTACAAATAAATGTTAATTAAAAATCAAATCAAATTATTAAATAATAATAAACCAAATTTGGTGCAACACTATCATTACACAAAATTGGTGTAGAGTTTTAGTATATGTTGTAGTGAATTTTTGCACCAACGCCAATTTGATGCATGGTTGGAGATGCCCAAAGCCCTTTTTCAAATGTTCTTCTCTTTTCTCATAGACCAACTTGCACCATACAGGTTATTTTTTAAGTGCATTCGTGACCATTTTGTCTTGTATATGTACCCAATATTATTGTAAATGCTTTCTTGTGCATAGAAAGATTCTCGTCATGTTACCATAAATCATTTGCAACAACTTTCTTTAAATATCCATAAGCTCAGTTGTGGCATGTTGGAAGGGAGGAAAAATGTTATATTAAGCAATGAAATCTGCGGAAGATAGGCTTGCTTCTTCCTTAAAGATTTAGAGCATGCACTTTTAGATTAGTGTCACAAGTATAAAATTACTTTTTAGTAGTGCTGGATATGGGTCGGGTCGGTTCGATTCTGAAAAGAATCAAATCGATCCAAAATTTTCGAGTATTTAATAAATGAAACCGTCTGATCCAAATATAATTATGGAACTATATGGGTTCGATTCGGTTCAGTTCGACCCCGTACCATAATTAATTTTTTTTAACATTTACAACAATACTACATAAATACAACTAATGACATCTTCATTCATAACTTTTACAAATTAACGTAGTCCGGTTTAAAAACATATAAATAATAAGATGTCCGATAAAATTAATTCAATTAACACAAATATCAAAAAGTAGATACTAATAATAAAATATCGATGATCCATATCAATAATTCTTTTGCTTCAAGCAGCCTGCATAAAAAAACGAAATATAAATTAAAAGTTATCAAAATAAAATATTTTTTAAGTATTGATAATACTTACCAACTTTTTGATTTAATTATCAATTGCACAAATATACTTTAGAATCACCGACTAAAATAAAAAAAATAAAAAAAAATAAAAACTTTTACCACAAAAATACAAGGAAAACCAATTCCACTATTTGAAGGAAAAGAGGCGCGTGATGGAAATTTTTTGCAATCAAACAGGTAAAAAGTAGGAAAATTGAATCATGGAAAATCAATGGTATCAAACATGACCTAAGATTTGTTTTAAGTTTCCTGGGCTGAATAAGTGTGAGGATGAGTTCCATAAGCAGTACTTTGGGGCACTGAGGTAGGTACTTGTTGATGACGAGTATAATTTGTTCCATAACTACAGTTTGCGCCACATGCAACTTGAAAAACCAAAAACAAAAGAACATAGTTTGCATTTGGTAAGTCGGACTAATGATAAGAATACATCCATCCATAATGTATAAAACCAGTTTGTCAACCAGTAGACAAAGTATTTCCCTGCCTAAAATCATAAACCTGAGCAGCAGGCTCATAGACCATTGCCATAAATAATAGATTCATAAATCTTAAAACATTCCCAACGAAAATGACATCAAAAAATAAAATAAAATAAGTGAGACTCACACAGCGACGGTCGTAGTAGGCAGTGGCGGAGGCACGGCGTCAACCAAGGACGGAGCTAGGGGGCGGGAGGGGGCGATCGCCCCCCCAACAATGTCCGCGGTACACTATTCCTAGTTAATTCGTAATGTATTTTTCAGTTTCGCCCCCCCAAGATTTTGACTCGCCCCAAAATTTTGAAATTTTTTTTTTCCATTAATAAATATTAAGCAAATAACTTACACTTTAAAATTCAACCATACAAAAATTTTAGATCTAAACAAAAGATCCAATAGTTACTTAAATAAATAAATAGCCAAAATCTAATCCAAAACCTAAGCTCCCAATTCTCAAGCCCAACTAATTAAAACCCAATTTCCAAGCCGGTTTATGCATAATGCATGTTTACTTGTTTTGTCTAGTGTATAATTTTGATTTCTCATTGAAAAGAAAATGTTGGAATTGTGATTTGTGACCGGTGCACTATTAAAGTTGATTTCGTCATTTTGTGTGTTCAATCCTAATAAGTCTTATTCATGAATATTTGAATTTAAGAATTAAGTAGAGTAGTTGCTGTTAGTTTGTGTAATTGTGTTAGTTATTGAATACTTGAATTTAAGAATTAAGTAGTAGAATAGTCAGTAGTGATTGAATTGAACATTGAATTTCAGTACTATTTTGGTACTCAAAATCGTCGTTTTCAATTCTCTTAGTTAAAAAAAAAAAAATTCGGGGGCTCCGCCCCCCTCCACCCCCCGTATTTTCGTCCCCCCAACTAAAAATCCTGGCTACATTCCTGACGTCAACATGTCACAACTCACAAAGCTGAAGGATCAATGTTGACTGCGCAATCGGAGGAAGATGGGGATTTTTTTACTTTATTTGATTTTTGCAAAATTTGCATGGATAGAGCGTAGCAGCTTAATTGGAATCATATCAAGAGCCTGGCCTGGATAGCGGGCCTAATCTTTATATTATAAAAAAAGCCCAATAAAAAAGCCCGCAAGTTGAAAAAATGTGGCTTCATCCCTTTTCTTCAACCTCCCAGGCAACTGCAACAATGCGCGAGGCTGCATACAACGATTCTAGCCTGTAAATTCCAGTGGATCCCGCACGGGTGGCCGCGCCACCTTGCGGGTGCTAGATCTGCCACTTAATGTCAAACAAGGGCTTTGTAACTAGGGTTGTAAAATAATCCTTTTACCACTAAATTAGTAAGCTAAATTTTTAGTTTTTAATGTATTATTGTGTATATTGCTAAAAATCTCTATATAATTTCAAAAAAGTTAAAAATATTTCGAAGAAGATTGTCCCTCATGCGCATATCCCTCTATTCTTCCCACATACTAGTCGAATTAATTAAATGTAAACAAAAGTTTTCTGGTTATCTATATAATGAATGAACTTATTGGATAATATGAGGCTTTTAGGGCTTCATTAAAAATGCATTTTGGAAAAAAAAAAATGAATTTTTGAATAGTAATATTTTGAAAAATATGCGTTAAAAAAGAAGGAAAATTTTGGAGTTTATACGTCATATTATTTTATTGAAAATGTGATTAAAAATAAGAAAGAGAAAAATGTATTTTTCGCAGTGTTTTAAAAAGCGTAAAGCGTGATTAGGTGTGGAAGCCAAGTTTCAAGCTTTACAAGCCTAGGCGTAAAAAAAATGTTTTTTTAATTTTAATTTTTAATCATTGTAAAAAAAATTCAATAATTCAATAATACATACCAAATATATAAAATTATAAATATATTATATTTACTAAACAATTCCTACATAAAGATAAATTTCAAAATCATAATTACATAATGTAGATAACTTGTAGTTTAAATCATATCTCATCTAAGTCTTTATCGGACTCCAATTCATTTTAAAATATTATCTTTTTTCCGTTCTTCCATCTTTTCTGTTCTCTAGAGAGTTTTTGAAGTTTGAAGGGATAATGAACTATTGAAATATACTTTTAAAATTTACTGTCAACTTTGACTTAAATTAAAATTTAGATTTTAATCTGTACCAAATAAGAGCTAGTAATTTGTACCCATTAAAGCTATGGCTTAAAGATTCTATTCAACTCCAAAATTTAGCTCTTGTCGATAACATTAAAACTCAAAAATAAAGTTTTGAATAGTAAATTTTTGGAGAATCTGCAGAAATTTTTTGAATTTACATGCAAAATATCTGATTTTTGATTGAAAATGAATATGTAAAAATAAATAAATAAATTGGACCATAATGGTCAAAAAAGGGCCTATAATGAAATTTTGGAAGTCCCTACACTTGGAATATTTCACTGAGTTTAGCGCCAAAACAAACAACCTCGTTTTACCCAAATGTCCCTCTCAAATATTTTATTCCCAATATTAAAGCTTAAGTATCAAATGACGGAAACGCCCTTATCATCTGCATTGAACGAGTATTACACGACAAAACACTGAAAAATCAATTTACCAAAATCTCCTTCCTCAACTATTTAGGGAGCTTTTATTCATCTCTGGTTTCGTAAGTAAAAAATACTGTATATTAATTACATTAAAGGTTCTTGATCATTATTCATTATTAAATTTATATTCTTAATTTTGTTCATCATATTTTATCTTTAATTTTGCATTATTCTTACTCTCAATTTTTATCAAAATAAAGTTAGCGTGTTTTTAAACGAGGGACGGATATTTTATTATAACTTTATACTTATTTTCACTTATTTATAATACGATGACAAATAAGTCTATTTACTTCATTTTGACGATTTTTCTAACAAAAATCGCCATCACATATAAATTGTGTTAATTTCACAATAAGTACGAGATGAGAACAATTTGGGAACATAAATATGATGTTGAGTACAGGTTATGGGTCTTTCATATAATTAAATGTGGTTCAATTATTAAAAACGGCAATACATATATATTTTAGCCAACTATTTATCCCAAGTCTTCAAAATGATGGAAACCATTCGTGTTGTAAAAATAGTATTACATCGGTAACACTATGTCTTTGTGCCTAATCAATCCACGATGAGAAGAAAAAACAAACCATAAATAGGCTATAATCTCGATTTGCTATAATGATAAAAATTGCAACAAATTTTTGAGGCCTTTCTAAGGTTATTTCGATTGTTTTATGAATATTAATTTTGTCGTGTACTTAGACCAAGTACATGAACTAAAAATAAAATAGTGCTTTTAAAACATATTTTTTTGTTATATTTATAAGGGAAAATTAGGCCCCATACGATAAAAAGGAAACTAATTAGAAAAATACACTTAAAATCTAATTATTTCTTTAATCACTGTATAGATTACGCTCTTGATAGGCTTAAATTCATCCAAAACATAGGCAGACAATCCCTACTTGATTTTTTCATTTTCTAATTCTAATTTTTTACATTTGTTTCTGAATTGATTTACACTACCCACCCCCCACCATTGTTTTATCTGGTGCCCCCTTCCATAAAGCTCAGAGCTTTCATCGTCGTTGACTTCTCGTCGAACTCCGCCATCGAACAAGGTGGTGCTGCGGAGCTACTGCTTCAAGTTAAAGACCTTTTCACCGTAATTGCCAACTCCAAACAACCCATTCTCAAATTCAAATTACGTACTGTGTGGACAATAAGCTCTTTGATTTTAACCTCAGCAAGACATTACATGTTGCAGCCAATAATAGCAGAGCACGAGAAGTTGAACAATTTGGTTTTGACTGATGTCGATGGGCAGGGGGCGTTGTCGATGAATAAGGAGTAATTGGAGGAGCTGAGGGTGAAGCCTTTGTTAGCCTTCTCCGCTTCTAAGAGGACTTTGGTTCCATCTCTTAAAATGCAGCTGTGGTACGCCTCTCTTTTGGAATTACCCAATGGGATGATCTTGAAAGGGGCGGCATTGATTGCAATCAGGCCTAGTGAACAGCCAAAGGAGGTGGTGGGTTCAGAAGGAAAATGGGTTGCCTCAAAACTCGAGGAGCCTTTCTGGACCGCAGCGAGGATGTTAATGAAAAGGATGACTTGTTGTCTGGAAATGAACTCATTCTAAGATGGGCTTCGCTCAAAGGTTGGATCATTAATGTTTTAGGTAATTCTTGCAGGACTTTGCGGAAAAAGTTCCGTATTACTGTTGCCTATAATGTGTATTCACAAATATGCTTTGATGGTTACTCTTTTCAATTACTAATTTTTATGAAGAGAGAGGAGTTTATGTGCCTGAGTCCCTTAAATTATGTGTCTAATTTAGCTTGATCAATCCAGTTCTTTTAGGTTCATAGGCACAATCTTGACTTAGGTTTGTGTTATGGTTGGAGCTCAATTTTTTAAAACTCAACCACCGTAATCTTTGTAATCATTGCTTGTTCTTGTTGGTGTGCTTGAAGCTTATGAGGAACTATAGAAAGAAATGATGTTGAATGCAATTGTGTTTGTATCTACGATAGGGAAAATGAAAGAATTGTTAGTGTGAAACTTGACTTGGGTAAGGAAAAAGAATAGGGGAAGTGAAAAATTGGGTTTGTGCTAGGGAGACACGGTGTAAATTATATATGTTGTTTTGTATTGGGTTCTTTGATTGCATTGGGATTGGGATTGAGATTGGGATGCCTTAAAACATCTATCCTATTATGTGTTTGCCACTTTTTTAATCTTTATCAATGTTTGTCACTTTTTTTAATCTTTATTAATTTTTTAATATTTGTTACTTTTTTTGAATTTTTTTTAATGTATGTCACTTTCTTAAAATTTATATCACTTTTCTGAATGACAAACATTATTTTTAATAAAAGTTGTATATCACATTTAATAAAAAAAAGTGACACAATGTCACTTTTTTTAGTGACAAACACAATGTCAATTTGGTGGGGGTCACTTTTTTTTAATGTTTATAACTTTTTTCAACAACTTGCTTGATTTCTATCATTTTTTAAATAACAAATATCAATTTTTAATAAAAGTGACATTGTATGTCATTTTTTAATAAAAAAGTGACACTTAAATTTAAAAGCGACAGTAATTCACTTTTTCATTGTCACTTTTTTTATACATTATTAGCACGTGGATTGGCATGAACGTGGTGATTATTTTAAGAACAAGATTACTGATGTTACACAAATGGATGATGCTATTTTAGTATTTGTCATTTTTTTTTGGTGTTGTCATTTTTTTTAAAATTTGTGTCACTTTTTTTAAAAAAGTAAAAAAGTAACAATTTTTATAAAAAAAGTTTTTTATTTTACACAGTATTAAAAAAGCTTTTCATATGATTTTTCAAAATATTTCTAATTTTATGAGTATTTTTGTAAGTACCCCTTCGGTAATTGGTTACATCAATTGGAGACTTGGGCTTTGGCCCGCTCCACTAAAACTATCTTGGCCCATATATTATGTACGAAAAGGTAATTGAGATTCTATTGACATGAGGTCTTCTCAAATTACAAGGCCAGCACTTGCTACCCAACAATATATGTATTTATTTTTCATAAAAAATGTCAATTTTTTATTTAAATTCTTATTTTAAAATATTTGATTATTATTTTTTCATGGAAAATATTTTTTAACTTTTAAAAATATGTTTAATTTTCCTTGTTTTTAAGGTAAATAATTTTTTGGAGGAAGTAGGTTTTTATTTTCCTCGAAATATAGAAGAAAAAAATTATTTTTTAGAATGTGTGGTTAAAAATAAATTCAAGAAAAATAAATAAATTTTATTTTAAAATTGTCACGCGAGAGCTTAAATTGATTCTTATTTACAAGTCAACAAGACTTTCAATTAACTAGGAGGTCAATGTTTAAAATTGTATTAAATGTCTGGACTTTGGATATGTGGACAATTAAGTTCAAGTAAGAAAAACAATTTACAAATTCGATCAATTTCCGTATTCAATATTGAACACCTATTACAAATGTCATTCTACTAGATTATCAACTCCACTCTCATTTTTATCCCGAAATCTCCCATTTTGTCTGTCCTGACTTCACCCTAATTTTAACGAAGTTGAAGGATCTGTTTGAATAAATAAACATAACCAAAGGGTATGAATACAAATTAGTCAAAAATGAAAATTGACCACCAATGCAAATCTTCTGAAGCCCGAAAACAAAATTTCGACAAAAAAAAAAAAACCTCTCATTTTATATACAGACAGAGAGAGGAGTAAAAAGATTTACAGAGATTCGTCTTCAGCTATTCAATCGATCTGGTGTTTTTCTCTCTTCTTCGAATTCTCTCAATCTGAATATACTGTGACTTAGTTTCGTCTCGTTATCAAATCTTGCAACTCAACTCTGTAATCCCAACTTGTAAGTTTTCAGATTCAAAACCCTAGACTCTTCAATTTGACATTACATTTCACCATTCAATTTTTTGGTTATTTGTTTTCAAGATTCAAAACCCTAGACTCTTCAATTTCACTGTCTGTTTCATTTTTAAAACCCCGTTTTTGCCTTTTATTGGGTATTTTGTTATTTGTCTAATTTGGTTTGATAATTTTTGCTGAATTTTTTTGTAGGGTTTGGATTCGGAGAAGGATTCGTGGTCTTTGAAGTGAAGAGCGGATTGTGAAGGAGCAGTATGAGCGTCGATAACCCAGGTGAAGAGCGGAATTAGATTTGGTTACTGTGAGTTATATTGGTAAAGGATTTGTTTTGGACGTTCCATGGGCGATGGCGGTGTTGCATGCGTGCCTTCACAGCATGTTATGGAGAAGTTTACAATTTGCGGAGGCAAGACCAACGGCAACACCAAGATCAATTCTTCTTCAAAGTCTTCACTCAGAATGAGTTCAAAAATGAAGGGGAAAAAAGAAAGGCGAGGTGAATTGGGCTTGAAGAATATTAGCCGTGATAAAGAAGTTGTTAAGAATCATGGCAATGGTGAAGTTTGCAGTAATAATAAAGATGAGGTGGAAGAAGGTGAATTGGGAACTTTTCCCATTGAGAATGGGGAGTTTGTTCCTGAAAAGCCGGAAAGAAAACACGAGTTTAAGGGTGAGTTTGAAAAGAGCGAGTTTGTTACTCCAAGGTGGCGAAAGGGTGGTGGTGAAATGGATAGGGAGGGATGGCGGTCATCAAAGGATGAATTGGAGAAAGGGGAATTTGTACCTGACAGATGGCGTAGAAGTGAGTTCGAATTTCGGGGTGATGATTATGGCTACTCAAAGTCGCGAAGATATGATTCTGCAAAGGAAAGAGTATGGAAACTTGAGCATGAACGAACACCACCTTATTCAAAAGAAAAGGGATGGAAGGTTGACCGTGAACATGAGTGGACTTCACAGTCCCGTAAAGAAAGGGGTTGGAAAGGCGACCATGAATGGTCGCCACCTTCTTTAAAGGAAAAGGGGTGGAAAGGTGATCGTGAACGTGAGTGGACACCGCCTTCGTCCGGTAAGTATTCAGTCGGGAAAGAGTTTAATAGAAGTGGTGGGACTAATCCGCATGCAAAGAAGTCTACTTCTAGATATGAAGCTGACAGGAATCTGAGGATCGGTTCTAAAGTTGTGGACGAGGAAGGTTTCTACAAGAATGACCTCAATAACGGTAAGAATCATGCAAGAGATTATTCCTTTGGTAATCGCCCAAAGCGGTATGGTAATGATTCAGATAGCATTGACAGGAAGTACCGTGGTGAGGGTGATTTCCACTCTAATTCAAAAACTCGAAAGCTTTCTGATGAGGGTAGTCGCTCTACATACTCGTCAGAGTACTATTCTGGCCGTTTTGTTGAGAGACAGAGTAAAACTGCTCCTTCATCACGGAACATTCCATCTGAAAGGTATTCTTCTAGGCATCTTGAGTCATCTAGAGCAGTTTCTGACAGGCATAATAGCAGTCCACGTCATTCTGAGCGGTCCCCACGAGATCGGCCCCGCAATCAGGATGATCGTTGTCGGAGCCCAGCCCGACCTGATAGGTCCCCTTATGATCGGAGGCATCACTATGAGAGAAGTAGGTCTCCCTATGATCGGAGCCATCAGTATGACAGAAGTCGTTCTCCCTACGACCCGAGTCATCACTACGACAGAAGTCGGTCTCCCTATGTTCGGAGCCATTACCATGATCATAGATATCAAAGCCCTAGCTATGTGGAGCAGTCCTCCCACGATCAAGGTCGAAGCCATGATGGCAAGACTCTTACTTCAACTACATTGGAGCAGTCACCATTTGATCATGATAGGTCCAGTGACCGCAGGGAAACAAATTGGAGAAGTGGATCGAGAGAGAGGCAGTCGAATCATTATGAAAGAAAAGGACAAGAACCAAAACATAACCAGAAGGATTCTGGTGGGAATAATTCACATGTTTTAGCTAAAGAGTCACAAGATAAAAGAAATTTGGATATTGAGAATGGCTCCAATGATAAAACTGGCAGCAATGCTTCTCATCTGGAAGAGCTGTCTGAAAGTCCTATTTTAAAGGGTAAAGAATCTCCTCTGGAAAATGGAGCCACTGAAGAGCTGACATCCATGGAAGAAGATATGGATATCTGCAACACACCTCCACATGTCTCAGTGATAGCAGATGCGGCCTCGGGAAAGTGGTACTACCTGGATCATTTTGGTGTGGAACGGGGGCCTTCTAAATTGTCCCATTTAAAAACATTGGTTGAGGAAGGATATCTGGTATCTGACCACCTAATCAAGCACTTCGACAGCGACAGGTGGGTAACTGTTGAAAAAGCAGTTTCCCCATTGGTTACTGCGAATTTCCCTTCAATTGTTTCGGACAAAGTTACTCAGCTAGCGTGCCCTCCTGAGGCTCCTGGTAATTTGTTGGCAGATAAGGGAAACTGGGCACTTTCTGGTAGCCTGGTTGGTGAGGTATCAATGGCCCATTCTTCAGATCCAATATTCTGCTCCGAGGACAATTCAGCTGTATCAGAGCATTTGGAAGATCTGTATATTGATGAAAGAATTGGAATGCTGTTGGATGGCGTTGAATTACTTCCTGGCAAGGAACTTGAGACAGTTGGGGGTAAGCTAATCTTCTATTATTTGTCTATTGACTATTCTACCCTAAATAAGTTTTAAGTTACTCTTATATGCCAGGTGGCATTAAATGATACTAAAGTACCTCTTTAATTTTTGCCACTTGGCAAAATGATTTAAACTTTATTTTATTGTTAACCTTAAAATTATCTAACTGAAACTTTGGGCTGTGAACCAGCTTCTTTTTCGTAAGTGGTTTTCCATTTTTCCTGTATAGTTAATTTCATGTTTCGGAGCTCATGAAGGAAATTTCTTTCAGAAGTGCTGCAAATGACGTTTAGGCCTTGGGAGTGGGAGAGAGGTGGAAATATCGAAGGTATGTTGTTTTATATTTTTCGTTGTCCCATTTATTCAAATGATCTCTTTCAGGTGGTCAGTGTAGTTATATAAGCTGCTCTATTGGCTGATATTGCTGGAGTAGTGGAGTGGTTTGGATTTTTGAAGCTTCTGCTCTTTTAATTACAAATGAAGTTGGACTGTAGCAAATTCTTTCTTGGATGACATGTTTCCTGCATGTCTATGCATGTCTTAAGTGGCCTTCTGCCATACTAAAAATGTGTTGATATATTATCCATATATTACTGTGCTAGTAATATGACATTTTCCCACATTCTGCTGAATCTTCTGAACAATCATACTGGAATGTCCTTGTGTTTGCTTTTCATTTTCACATTACTACTCATTGTGTGACATGCTGCAACATAGTATTCTTTACTGTAAAACCTTTTATATAAATTCTTGGTATGCACTTGCTGCACTTTTATGGAAGAACTTATTTGGAGAATTTGCAGATTTCACTTGGTGTCAACTTCACTTAGGTGAACAAAGTGAGGAAAAAAGTGGCGATGGTTCATATGGTATTACTGAATTTTCACAGAAAGACACTGCAGATTCAAGCTCCGTTATGCTGACCCCATCTGAGAAAGATAATACTTTTGCTTGTTTTGACACTGGTGAATGGTTTTCTGGCCAGTGGTCGTGCAAAGGCGGGGATTGGAAGAGGAACGAGGAAGTTTCTCAAGATAGATCTTGGAAGAGGAAATTTGTTCTTAACGATGGCTATCCTCTATGCCAAATGCCAAAATCTGGCCATGAAGACCCTCGATGGGAGCAGAAAGATGATTTATACCATCCTTCACAGAGCAGAAGACTTGACCTCCCACCATGGGTCTTTACCTCACCAGATGAACAAAATGAACCAGTCAGTGCAAGCAGACTAAGTCAAACTAAATCTGCGTCTGTTAGGGGACTGAAAGGAATAATGCTTCCAGTGATCAGGATCAATGCATGTGTGGTAAAAGACTATGGGTCATTTGTTTCTGAGCCTCACATGAAAGGTAGAGGAAAGGAAAAATATTCTTCAAGGTCCTCACGACCACATTCAGTAATTGGTGAAACAAAGAGGTTATCAGAAGATGTTCACTCAAAGAGCTTGAATGAGCAAGATTCACAGGGTTCTTGGAAGAACAGCACATCCTTCACTGTACCAAACAACCGCCTCTGCAGAGCAGATGAGTTGCAGTTACATATGGGTGATTGGTACTACCTAGATGGTGCCGGGCATGAAAAAGGACCTTTATCATTTTCAGAGCTGCAAGTATTGGCAGATCAAGGTGTAATCGAGAAGCATAGCAGTGTGTTTAGAAAACATGATAAAATTTGGGTCCCAATTACCTCTACTGCCACAGTACCTGAGCCTGGTGGAAAGTTTGAAAACGACAATACTATAGCATCTACTGATACTTCTGGAGCTTCTCTGTCAGAATCAAGGGCTATATCAAGTGGAAGCCACATAGTTTCAACTAAGTTCCATTTCTTACTTCCACAGTTCATTGGATATACTCGAGGAAAGCTTCATGAATTGGTGATGAAGTCATACAAGAGTCGGGAGTTTGCTGCAGCTATAAATGAATTCCTAGATCCATGGATCAATGCTAGACAGTTGAAGAAAGAGATGGACAAACATATTTACCTATCAGGTACTGATATTACAAAAAATTACCCTCATTAGTCATTAACATAGTACTTAGATTTGTGCAAATTCTACCTCTTGGGAGTCTTTCAGTTTTCCATTTTAAGTTATGGCCTGAAGAATATCCTTTACCACATTTATTAAATAAATATATTTTTATTATCTTTTATTATTTTTCTCCATTAAGGGTGTTATTTTTGCAGATCATTTTCGTCCCGGCAAAAGAGCTAGGGTTGAAGGAAGTGAAGAGGAGGATGAGATGGAAGAAGATGCATCAACTTTTCAGAAGGACAAATGCACATTTGATGATTTATGTGGCAATGTGACTTTCTGCATAGGAGATGAAGCAGATTCTGAGATTGAGAGGGGAAGCTGGGATCTGCTGGATGGTCATGTACTGGCGAGAGTATTTCATTTCCTTAGTGCTGATCTTAAGTCACTGTTTAATGCCTCTTTGACTTGCAAGCACTGGCAATCTGTGGTCAAATTTTATAAAAATATTTCTAGAGAGGTTGACTTTCTTGCCATTGCCCCAGATTGCACTGACTCCATGATCTTGAAAATAATGGTAAGTTTTACTTGTATTTATTCTTATGGGCGCGTGGTTTATCTTTTGGGTGTTTTTCTTTCTTTTTGTTTGTTTTCTTTATTACGTTATTGGAGGTTGGGATCCAAGAATATTTATTTATTTTTTTACTTATATATATATATATATTCAATGTGAGCTTAATGTTTCCTATTTTTTGCAGAATGATTACAACAAAGAAAAAATAACGTCCTTGTTCCTACGTGGTTGTACTGGCATTACTTGTGGAACGCTTGAAGAAGTTCTTTGGTCATTTCCATGTTTGTCATCTATAGATATTAGAGGTTGCTCTCAGTTAGAAGATTTGGTTTGTAAATTTCCAAATATTAAATGGATCAGGAGCCGGATGAGTCTAACTCGCATAACTGACAAAAGTTCATCAGCTTCTAAGACTTATAGTGGGCTAGATAGTAAAATGGAAGATTCCAGTGGATTGAAAGAATATTTAGAAAGTTTGGATAAAAGAGACTCCGCAAATCAGTTTTTCCGTCGAAGCTTGTATAAGCGTTCAAAGCTATTTGATGTTAGAAAGTCATCCTCTATCCTCTCAAGGGATGCTCAATTGAGACGCTTGGCTATGAAAAAGTTCGAAAATGGATACAAGAGGATGGAGAAGTTCATAGTTTTAAGCCTAAGGGACATCATGAAGGAGAACACACTTGAGATCTTTGAGCCTAAGGTATTAACTTTTATTTTGTTTTATTTATTTATTATCTGTTTGTTTATCTAGGATATTCATGAGAACATGCTTCTCAAACTAATATGACCCATTTTCTCCTTGTTAATTAGGTTGCTGAGATCGAGAATAGAATGAAAAATGGTTATTATGCTAGTCGTGGCTTGAGTTATGTCAAAGAAGATATCGGACGGATGTGCCGGGATGCGATTAAGTAAGTTTTCTATGTTCAATGCCTATTGCAAAGTGTTTGATGCTTTGAATTATACAAGCCTCCATTTCAGTCTGAATTCCAGTGCCCGTACTCAAATAGTTTTTGCTACTTGACTTTACTTTCCTGTTTCTTTTCTTCTTTGTATAAGATTTGGATTGTGGGGAGTGGGTGGTTACGAATGTTTGTAAAATTAACTTGTAATACTTTATGTACCATAATACTGCACTCAATTCACATCTATTACTTATTCTTGATGCTTGCTTTTAGTTTTAATAATTTTTTATGATTTCAGATTGAAAAATCGTGGAGATTCCAGAGATATGAACCGAATCATTACATTATTTATCCGTCTAGCTATGAGCTTGGAAAAAGGTTCGAAGCTTTCTCATGAAAGAGATGTGATAATGAAGTCTTGGAAAGATGACTCACCTCCAGGCTTTTCCTCTACTTCGTCAAAGTATAAAAAGAATTTGAGTAGGGTGTCAGACAGGAAGTACTTGCATTATAGTTCGCCATTCATTAATGGTGCTTCTGATTATGGAGATTATGCATCTGATAGAGAAATTAGAAGGCGTTTATCCAAATTAAATAAGAAATCTATGGACTCAGGGAGTGACACATCTGATGACCTCGACAAATCTTCTGGTGAAAGTATGAATTACAGTGAGAGTTCTGCGTCAGACACGGAAAGTGACTTGGAATTACGGTCAGAAGGTGGAACTGGAGAGTCAAGAGGGGATACATACTTTTCTCCTGATGATGGGTTTGATTCTTGGGCCGATGAACGTGAATGGGGTGCTCGCATGACAAAGTCTGGCCTTGTTCCACCTGTTACCAGAAAGTATGAAGTCGTTGATCACTATGTAATTGTTGCGGATGAGGACGAAGTGGAAAGAAAGATGCAGGTTTCTTTACCTGATGATTATGCTGAGAAGCTGAATGCACAAAGAAATGGCACTGAGGAGTCGGACATGGAAATTCCTGAAGTTAAGGATTACAAACCCAGAAAATTCCTGGGAGATGAGGTGATAGAACAAGAAGTGTATGGGATAGATCCGTACACTCATAATCTTCTTCTGGATTCCATGCCGGAAGAATCAGACTGGTCTCTTATCGATAAGCATTTGTTTATCGAAGATGTTCTCCTTTGTACACTCAACAAGCAGGCCAGGCACTTCACTGGCACTGGAAACACTCCTATGATTTATCCTTTGAAACCTGTATTTCAAGAGATATTAGAAACTGGGGAGGAAGAAAATGACAGGAGAACCGTGAGACTATGCCAGTTCATCTTGAAGGCCATTGATAGTCGTCCGGAGGACAATTATGTTGCTTATAGAAAGGTTTATTGCATTATTACTTAGTCATATTATTGAATTTGTCTTTTCTTCACGTTGCACTATATCTTGTTTTAGTTGCTTATTCGGTTACTTTGAGAATATCTAATTTGATTTTCTCGAACTTCTATTTTTCTAAAAGGGGCTCGGTGTTGTTTGCAACAAAGAAGGTGGCTTCAGTGAGGATGATTTTGTTGTTGAGTTTCTGGGAGAGGTAAATTACAATATATATTTAGGGTATAAGTTCTGGATACTGTGGGTCGCCTGGATGATTTATTGGAATGATGTTAATATGCTTATATATGCTCTTCCCATGAATTTTGTGAATTGAACTGTAAGCTCCTGATATTTATTTTGCATCTTCATTGATTATTTTGTGTTTGTCTACATGTAAATCTACGCTGATGCTTATTCCGGGAAAAAATGTTTTCAAAATTTATGATAAGTTATTCATTCTGATAATCATAGGTTTATCCTTCTTGGAAATGGTTTGAAAAGCAAGATGGAATTCGTTCATTGCAAAAAAACGATAAAGATCCAGCACCTGAGTTCTACAACATATATCTTGAGAGGCCAAAGGTATTTTAAATTTGATCAAGTTTCGTAATTTAGACTTGTTATTTGATTGTTTTGCTGCTGCTGTTGCTGCTTTCTTCTTGCCCCAGAATGCTTGGACCTTATATGTTATCTTCATATGGCAGGGTGATGCTGATGGGTATGATTTAGTTGTTGTGGATGCAATGCACAAGGCAAACTATGCAAGCCGAATTTGTCATTCATGTAGACCTAATTGTGAAGCAAAGTAAGTTCTCGTCTGATAAATTAATAATGTACTCCATTCCACTTTGGGCTTTATTAACTTATAATAGCTCACTTGGTTTTGGAAGCTGATAGAAATCTGTTAGCAGAAAGGGTGTTTGTTTTTGCGTATACTGATCTGTAACTTTGTATTCTCTGTCATTTCAACGTAGCTGATTGGCCATTAATGATTTATGTTTCATCACCATTTATTGTTTTCTTCGAGATAATATCAATGAAAATTGTTTTAGCCCCTGTTTGGTGGGGATTAAAATTAGATTTTTAGTAGATTTTGATAAAAGTTTTTGAAATGTGTGGTTAAAAAGTTGTGGACCCATAAAATATATGGTTAATATTGATTGTTTGACTTTGGCTTAGATTAAAATCTGATTTAAATCAATACCAAACAGGGGCTTAATTTTGGAATCTTGTAATCTCTTAAAAAAGTCACTCTCTGACCATTAGACCATTTATTGTTTACTTTTCATGATAAGAAGTAATTCTGTTATATCAAGATCTGTCATATTATTAACCAAGCTATCCTCCCTTTTCATGATAATAGGGTTACTGCTGTTGATGGTCGATACCAGATTGGGATCTATTCGGTTAGACCCATTGCATATGGTGAAGAGATCTCCTTTGACTACAATTCTGTTACAGAGGTATAGCGTTGACATCACGGGAAGCTTTTCTCAAGCTTGACAGCTTAGTTGTTAGTTTATTATTGTACTGATTGATTTTCAATGCCATTGTTGTAGAGTAAGGAAGAGTACGAAGCTTCTGTTTGCTTATGTGGCAGTCAGGTTTGCCGTGGAAGTTATCTGAATCTTACTGGGGAGGGGGCTTTCCAAAAGGTATAGACATTGCATCCTTTTCTGTTAGTTAAAGGACTTCTCAAAATTTTGCAGCCGCTTATATAAGAAGCATGAGTGGACAAAATTTTGCGTTTCAGAAAGTTGACAAATTGAGAATTTTCCCAGTTTTGCTATTTGGAATATCTTAGGTTTGGGGGTGGACTCATATTATTTAATGCTTCATAAATTTTATTTCACATATTTTATTTCCCTGGAAATACTTAATATCAACATTTGGTTGTTTATCTCAAAGACTTGGGACTGAAGGGTGTTCAATACATTGCACATAAATTCAGCATTTTTTAATTTGATATAGAAATTATCATAGTCATGAGAAGTTAACAAGAAATCTATTATAGAATTCACCCGTTAAACTGCTCAAGTATCCACCCCTTATATCAAATCATGTATTTCGACTGGCTATGCTAGACGGTATCTGATTGTTGCAGTCATCAGGTAATAAAAGAGTATCACGGGGTACTTGATCGACATCGTTTGATGCTAGAGGCTTGTGAACTAGATTTGGTGTCTGAAGAAGATTACATTGACCTGGGTAAAGCTGGACTTGGCAGTTGTTTACTTGGCGGGTTACCTGATTGGCTGATTGCCTATTCAGCTCGTCTGGTGTGTATCTTTGCTCTAGTGCTACTTTTATGGTTATAAATAAATTCTTGATTTTTTCTAATTATATTGATTTGTAATATAGGTGAGATTTATAAATTTTGAGAGGACAAAACTTCCTGATGTAATTCTGAGGCATAACATAGAAGAAAAGAAGAAATACTTTGCAGATGTAAGCCTGGAGATTGAGAGAAGTGATGCTGAGGTTCAGGTAAATTCTCTCTATCTAACGTGCTGTGTTACCATGTGTAAAGATATCCTGGGAGTTACTAATATTGATATTGTCAACAATTTTGGTTGCCACAGGCCGAAGGTGTCTACAACCAAAGGCTTCAAAATTTGGCTCTTACTCTAGACAAGGTAGGCAGGTTGCTCATATCTTAAAGCAAATTCCATAACCCCTAAATAAAAAAAATATTCATATCAATAAGAATGGGAGATATTGGAATAAGAATCTAAAAATATTTTGTATTTTCTGTGGTCGAACAGGTGAGGTACGTCATGAGATGTGTTTTCGGTGACCCAAAGAAAGCCCCCCCTCCATTGGAGAGGCTTAGCCCTGAAGCTGCAGTTTCATATGTTTGGAAAGGAGAGTCATCAGTTGTGGAGGAACTCATCCAATGCATGGCTCCTCTTATGGAAGATGGTATGTTGAGAGACCTGAAGGCCAAGGTTCTTGCCCATGATCCTTCTGGCTCTGGTGATTTGGAGACCGAGCTTCGGAAGTCATTGTTATGGTAAACTACACGAACTATTTATGACCTTCAGTGTCTTGATCTTGGAACTTCTTCAAGACTGATTTCACCTCCTTGGTTCAGGTTGAGGGATGAGGTCCGCAGTCTTCCTTGTACGTACAGATGTCGGCATGATGCTGCTGCTGACTTAATTCATATGTATGCTTACACAAAATGTTTTTTCAGAATAAGAGTGAGTTTTTGTATTCTGCAGAACTTTATTATATGAAAAGTTCTTGCCTGCCTCTTAAGGCTTTCTGATTCCTCTGGACCTAATTTATGTCATCTTGCAGGAATATAAGATTATTACTTCCCCACCTGTTTACATCAGTCCACTTGACCTTGGCCCCAAGTATGCTGATAAGTTGGGGCCAAGCATTCATGAGTATTGTAAGACATACAATGAGACTTACTGTTTAGGCCAGCTGATATTTTGGCACAATCAAGGTAATGCTGAACCCGATACTAGCCTAGCCCAAGCTAGCAGGGGTTGCCTATCTTTACCGGATGTTGGTTCCTTTTACGCCAAACTTCAGAAGCCATCACACAAACGTGTTTATGGCCCAAGGACACTGAAGTTTATGCTTGCTAGAATGGTAAGCTTCATCCAGTGTAATTCACCTCCCCTTATTTTTGTCCCCCCAACTTTCCTAAAATTAAAATAAAAAAAAAATTGAGGGAGTACCTGACTATTTTCTTTCATTTGGTAATTCGATTCTCATGTCTTGATTTGGTGTTGAGGTTTTGTTTGTCTTTGTGAACACAATTGGTTGATGACCTCTCGATTGAATCATGTTTTCTTCATTTCTAGGAGAGACAACCTCAGAGACCATGGCCAAAAGATCGGATTTGGTCATTCAAGAATTCTCCTAGAGTTGTTGGCAGTCCTATGTTAGATGCCATTTTACAGGAGGCTCCAGTCGACAAGGAGATGATACATTGGTTAAAGCTCAGACCTTCCATTTTCCAGGCCATGTGAGATAGGTGAAATTTTTGCAGGCATATTAGGGAAGTGGCATTAAGATTTGTTGTTTATCTACCTTGGCGCACTTTTTGGATGGTTCGGTTTTAGTTGCAGCTGCCCCATTCTCGGAATTGGTGATTTTTTTGAAGTATAATTTTCTTGTGCCACTTCCACTCTTAATTCTTGTGTACAGATGTATTTTCTTCTTTTTCTTTTCATTCTTTTTATAAAATCTGTAATTCATTGTTTGGGTAATAGTGCAGTATTGTCTTTTATTTCCCGTGTTGGTCGAAAATGGCTTTTAGGAAAAAATGAAGGTTTTTTTGCAAGTTCAGATAATTTGTACAAGTTTATATGTACAAATACAATCAGTAAAATATTAAGTTGGAATTGGTTAAAAACGTTTTCCTTTTGCAATGTGCTATAATATCCTTCAAATTTCGGCCAATTTTTACGGTCCGAGCTAGTTTTATATTGGTGTTGCTGGAGATAGAGTCAAAATTGAAGTAAATCGTTATGATTAAACCGAAGGATATATAATTTATCGACTCCTCAACAAGGAACAAGAAAGTTGCATAAATATATAACCTATAGAAAAGTCTGCTAATCCAACAATCTTGTTTGGACAATGGAAAGAGCAGTGGGTTTATCTCTCCGAGGAATAAAATTTTGCAAGAGTTGTGTTCTATTTCATCAAGTTCGAGACAGATTCTCCTCATTTGGTGCTATTTCATTTCTTATGAACTGAGGTTATAGTTATACACGTAGTTGCAATTGAGAAGGGTAAACAAGGTGTAGTTGAACTGCATATTAATGCAGGAATTTAACCTGCGATGCAAATTGTATTTTGTGGAAGTCGTGAGTAATGTTCAATTTTGACACCCCATTTTGAAAAGTGGCCAAAAATTGAAAGGTTCGTATACGTGGTCGATTTTTAAAAAGAGAGACAAATATGCCACTAAAAGTTGACACTCCAGTAGGCATTTTAAGCCATATCCTTATTCCTTGTACGAAGTTACATCCTAAATCCATCAAAACCTCCATTCCCGTTAGCTCGTGATTCCACTGGAACGTCTGTTAATTTGCAAAAGTAGATCCCCGTGATTTCACTAACGAAGCTTGTTGCCGTCTTTACGAACTCTCTCTCTCTCTGGAGAAACCTTATGGCTTTTTTATGTCATAATAAATCACGATGTTAGAAAACAAGCGATTTGCAATAACTCGGTGATATGATTTATACCACTTATTATGAATATTAAAATCAAGAAAATATGACAAGATAAAAAGAATCATACAAGAATACAAAATTTAACGTGGAAACTGAAATTCGGGATAGAAGTGAACTCACTAAAATCAATAGTAAAGAAGTACAAAAGGATCTTGCAAGATTCTCAACCTATCTCAAAATATGCGAGTCGCTCTATAAACTAGATCTTCTTACTTTGATGTCCTCCTAATGCTATACAATATTTTGCTATACCTTTTCAAGGCTACATCATGTGGAGTATATATATAAGAGCCCAAATTTAATGTTTTGAATGAAGTAGAATACAAGAATCGCGATTAGAATCAAATTCTACCCGAACAGGTGGAGCCAGGCGAGTGCTGTGACTTGGTGCCCAAGTGCCCCGTCTTGGTTATAACACCTTCTCAAGGTGTTTTTCAACATTCCAAAGTCAATTTCCCATTCAATTTCTCAATCCTTTATGAAATTTTATCCATTATCAAACCGAACTTCCAAACCAAAATTGTTTACATCTCCTTTATCAATCAACAACCCAAACCTAATCCAAATGGAAATTTGGGTCATATTCTAACATATGAGTATTGTATATTCGAAATTGATTTGCAAGTTTGTATTTAACGTTAATGTTGGGCAATGGAATATGGAAAATGTATAATATCGTGCTTGTGGAGGAATGCAAATCAGTTATCATATATTTGTTGGTTGTAGTATGTGTTAAATTTTGTGTCCCAATTTCGTTTTGCTAATGCAAATTCCCTTTAGGAGTAATTCATGAAATTGATTAGATCTAAAATAATAACATATCATTCATACGAGCCCACTATGGTTGTTCGTTCAAAAGACTATTGGATGTTTGGGTGGAAAT
The DNA here is from genome assembly GCA_019097785.1 of Fraxinus excelsior. Classification (NCBI taxonomy): domain Eukaryota; kingdom Viridiplantae; phylum Streptophyta; class Magnoliopsida; order Lamiales; family Oleaceae; genus Fraxinus; species Fraxinus excelsior. The sequence goes on along the minus strand of CM032631.1, from coordinate 10,919,698 downwards.
ATACTTTCAAACCATGTCGGAAGATCGACTTGCTAATTGCAATTATTGTCTAGACAAACCATTTTGAGGTAGGATCTATTAGATTTCTTCATCTTGAACTGTTTATAGATTTCGTGTCCATAACTCCTTTTTATTTAAAAATATCTCATTCTCACAAATGTCTAACGTATCGAACAACTGAATCCTTTTGTCGTGTCCAAATTGTTCTTCTATCACCCCACTTTCATTCTTGCGAAAATCTACACCATGCTAGACCAATTTGAAGTCTGATATATAGTTATAGTTCAATTCCAGAAATATCGATATTTAAGAACAATTTGTATAATATTTAAACATGAACTCGAGATTTCTCAACGAATCTCGAAATTTATTCAGCAGGTTAGTCAACTCGTGATTTGCTCGGAATACTGAATATCTTGACACTGAACTCGATATTTGGAATGCCAACGCTGAATTTACCCAGATTTCTCGAGAGTCAGCTTCACAAATTTGATGAAAGGCTATATACCTAGGAAATTCGATATTTGTGCTGTGAACTCAATATTAGGTAATTATCTCGTACTTTGCCCAGTGTTCTCAAGATTTGGCATGCTTACTCCACCAAACTCGATATTAGCACCAACTTCTGTGTGTAGAAAATCTTGGCTACACAAAAAAACTGGTCAATTTTCAGGAAAAAAAAGGTGTTTCAGTAAATGCGCCTAAAAATGGCTATTTTTGCAAAATTTTCCAAATTCAAGACCAACAAATTTTGGCTAGAAATTATTGTATTTTTGCTTTGAATGTCAACTTTGAAAATCAAACATTAGTGCACCTTGTACAGTGTAGCACATCTAACTATATAGAATTCTAGATGATAATAATAATTAAAGAAGTGTCTATGTACAATCTTGATTTAACTGATCGAGCAAAATATAAAAATATAAGAATTCACCATGATATACACTTGATTGATGCATAATACCTTGAAACATGTATTCAAATTCTTGGCTGCATCTGTCTGATGATACAAACAAAATTCACAAGAGTTCAATAATTAAAATAAAAAAGATCACGTAAAACTAAGTCATTTGAATATCGACTTGTAATTAATAGATTAGTTCGTAGGCTGATCTCAATCAAGTTTTTGCCAGCTTCTTGAGAGAAGTTGAAGCAGCAGCACTACACATTCAGATGATCCAAAAATTATGGCATATGCCCACAATGTAAGGTCATAACCAATGGCCAGAACTGGAAAACTACCTCAAAAGTTCAAACCATCCAGCCTTTATTTGTCAAACTCCCAAATCACTCCTCCATCCTTTGCAACAGAGGTTAAGAAAAATAAATTAGCTTATAAGTATTAACCATTTAGATTGTGTTTGGCACACACGATTAGACCTAACCGTATAAAAAATTTTTAGTATAAAATTATAATAGGTAGTACTAGGTAGATGGTATTACAATGGATCAAGGTGGTTCTTCCTTGATCTTTCATTCAAAAGAATGTCATTCGTAGTATCAACCATAAAAATAGGCTCTGTTTGAGCCCCGTTTTTTGGAAAATAGATTTTGTAATAGTAATTTTTTTGGAGAATGTGTGATTACAATGTATGAAAAAGTCTTGATTTACATGTAAAATTATTTTATTGGGAGAATGTGTTTATGAAAATGAGTTTGGAGAGAAAAATAAGTTTTTAAAAAATGGCTCAAACATGGGCATAATGGGGTGGGTGAAGACGCCTTTAGGCCAGTTGAAAAACAGAATTAAAATAAAAGTTAACATCAAGATGATGAAGATGAAAATATATTTTTTATCTCGTAAAATATGTTTGGTTCGAGCATGGTAAACAGGGTTAGAAGCTAATGCACTAGCACTTAGGTTATCACACCATAGAATAGGGGATGAAACAGGCTGCAGTTTAATTTCTTTAATAAGTGACTCAATCCAACTTATTTCAGCTGAAGCCTGTGCAAGTGCTCTGTATTCTGACTCAACACTAGATCTAGCAACAACCCGCTGTTTCTTGGAGGACCAGGCGACTAAGGTATCACCAAGGTAGATGCAATACCCAGCTGTAGACCTCTTATCATCTGGGCAAGAAGCCCAATCAGCGTCTGCAAAGCCTATGATGTTAAGTTGGTACTTCTTTGAATCCATAGCCCTTGTTCCATGGTTCCTTTGAGATATCTGAACACTCTCTTTGCTGCCTTCCAGTGAATATCAGAAGGTGTTTGAAGAAATTGGCTTAGTTTGTTAACTGCAAAGCTGATATCTGGCCGTGTGTGAGCAAGGTACTGGAGACCACCAATGACACTTCTGTATAGTGAAGGATCAGTCATCTTTTCACCTTCATCCTTGGAGATGCATTTGCCTATTGCCATGGGTGTTACACAGGGTTTGAGGTGTTCAAGATTGAACCTTTTTGATGCAGGACGATTGAGAATTTATGACAAATTAGAATTAAAAATCTAAAAGAAAGAAGAAGAAGCTAGAAGAATAGGGGGAAGAAGAGAAGAGAGGGGGGAGAAAACGGCGGCAAGCCAATCTTTAATTCATCATAATATTCAACCGTCTAATAACAATGAAGAAAACTATATAAATAGCAAAAATAATAAAAATCTAACGGGTTTGGGCCAACCCACTACTACAAGCCCAATAATAATAATAGAACGTAAATAATAAAATTCCATAAAAATGATGTCCGCATCAACTTTCCCGGGGTGGGAAAAACTCGACCTTGTCGAGTGGATAAACTTCGACCACGGGGGACGATCTTTCGTAAGAACCAGATATCGAAACTCAACAAATGATGCTAAGGTCAGTTGCAAACTGTCCCCGAGAATATGATCTGGATCAAGTGGAGCTACCCAACAAGCAAGGAAGCACCAGATTTTTCCATCATTGGTCAACATAATCTGTTCATCTAAAATAACATCAATTGTGTCTTTGTGTGTTGTAATAGATGGGATTGAAATAGAAATATGAACTTGGACGGGTTGGGGGTCCACAAAACTAAATAGAAAAGGATCATCAAATGACTTGAATTGATGTTTGTAAGTATTTAAGTCCTCAATGTTTAAAGTTGAGTGGTAGCCAAAATGTGAGAAAATATCAATGACATGTGCATTTGGACCAACATGCTTCAAATTTTTAAAGATACCATCACTATGAGCTTGCAATATAATATAATCCTCAATATTAAATTCAAAACGTCGTTTATGCAAATCAACTTGAAGTTTATATGGTGCATTACTTGCTTCAAATCGGTTATTGATCTCAATATGCAAAACATGAAGATGATGTACAAATGCCTCAGTTGATATTGACACTCTAGCATGTGGGAGCATGGGACTAAGATCTAAAGACTTCATATGCGCACAATCATGAATAAATTCAAAGGGACACATATTTACTGGCTGACTCACCAAATGTTTATATAAGAATTGACTTGTAGGGACGATCAAATCCCAATTCTCAAGATTTTCTTTAAAAATGACACGAGTGCGCAACTCAATAGTACATCTGGGTTGGATAAGGGTACGACATAGAACACTTGACTGAGAAGTATCGGGAACAAGGGGTACAATACCTAGATTCATAGGAAACGTCTGAATACTACCTAAGGAGGTGTTCTCACTATCATCAAAGTTATCGGATTCTTCAAGTTTAGGTACATAGACTTGATCGTCTAATCGCTTATCTATTTTATCCTGCCGTTCGTCAATGACTAAGGTTTGACTAGGACATTTGGAAGAGATGTGGCCAAAGTCCTTACAGTTGAAGCACTGCAAGTGAGAAGAAGTCCTTGGAATTTCAGAAATTTTACCCTTATTTTTGAACACAGAAGGAACATTTGACGGGGAAGGTCTTCTAGTATACTTAAGAGGACGTGGCGTTGAGGATATTGGTTTATAGTTGTCACCACGCGTTTTATATGGAGAACCAATAATCAACTCAAAATCTAGAGCTAAAGAGTAAGCATGATCAAGAGTAGTGACACCCTTAAGGAAAATCTCACGCTTAAGATCATCTCTTAAACCTTGACTAAACCTACTCAAAGTCAGGGCCTCATCCTCAATGATCTGACATTTCATTAGAAATTCCTCAAATTCAGCAATATACTTGGTCACTAACCGATTCCCTTGTTTAAGGGCAGTCCATTAAGTAAAAACCTCAAAATCTAAGCACCCATTAAAAGTAGGAGCATCTACTTTATTGTTTCTAAAGAAACGCTCCTTATGACGTGGAAGAGAATGAGTATTGTGACGGTCATAACCTCGCTCTTGCTTACGAACCCAATCCCCATCCCTACGGTTGTGTCGAAAATACTTCTGATCACCTTGTCGACAACGATATTGTCTACTATAGGACACTTTAGAATTGTCTACATCAGTCGCACGAAGGACTTGCTTAAAATTGTTCAAACTAGCAGGTAGACCCCTACTCTCTTCAAGAGTAGCGGTTATTTGGATTTGGATAGCTGATATTTGTTGGGTGAGCGCATCAAATTGTGAGGGGTCCATGGTTAAAGTACTGAAACTAGAAGTGACAAGACAACCACTATGCAATTGCATGCACTGTACTAGCAACTAAATGACGTGCAATGAAGAGATCAATGAACAATAAGTGCAAGCAACGACAAATAATAACTTGAGCATTTTTTTTAATTTTTAATTTTGGGATTAAATAAATCCAAATACTGCAAGCTAATATTGTTGATACATGTAAAATCACAAAGCGGAGGTCAAATACTAGTCAAAATCGAATCACATAAAATAAGGGGCAAAATGGGGATTGAACAAGTGGAGTGATTCGATCGCGTTAACCTTATATAAAATTATGAGAATTTAACAAGTCAAGGGGTTCGGTCACGTGAATTGTAGGTAAATTCGGAATAACAGCAACACAAAAATTTAATTGATGCAATTTTACGACGAAACAGTAATATAAACCAAAGATGAAGGAATAACAGCGTCCCTGTTGTCTGTCGAAGCAAATGAGCACCAAGTAATTGATTTCCAAATACAAGAAACAGTAGTCATCCCCTTTGTTTGCTGAAGTAATCGCGCCAATCAACGGATGAAAGAGATGTGTACCTACAAAATGTTAGAAGAATCCCTCTCCTTTTTTTTTTCACTCTTCTTTTTTTTGTTTTAACTAAAAGCAAATTACAAAAATAGAGGCCCAAAAGACCAATAAATTACTCACTAATCAAGGCCACACTGAAGCCCAAAATATCAAACCAGACTCCTTTTTTTTTTTTTTTTTTTTTTTAAAAGCTTATAGTAAATAGGGCCAAAACCAAGCCCAATCCCAAGCCCAAAATGAAAAGTAGGTTACAATTAGGGCTCAAAACTAAAGTGAATTACAAAAATGAATAGGGCCCAAAACCGAAGAAGCCCAATTACCAAACAAATTACTAAACAAAAGGATAAAACCCCAAACTAGACCCACATTATGCACTGGTATTTGACAAATTGAGGCCCAATTGACAATCTACCTTAGAAGCAAAATTGTGAGGTCAGTGTGTCGATCGTGTCCATGGCTACCCGACTGCCGGTTGAAGTCGGTTCTAGTGGAGAGCGAGAGAGAGAGGGAGTGGCGGCGAGATGGAGCGACGGAGGAGACAGACGCTGGTGATTTTCAGGTCGCGTCCGACAGTGAATAATATTCACTCTGTCGATTTCTTTTCTTCTTTTTCTTGCTATTGTCGGACTGGAATAAAGGGTGGGGCGGGTCGGCGGGGATGGTGAGGTGCATGTTTACTGTTAATTCGGTCGCCTATTTGGGGTGGTTGAATTGAGGAGTGGCTGGCAGTGAAGGCTAAAACTGATGGGCAGCGTTCGCGATCTGGGTTACGGTCGACGGCGACGGGTGATTTTGGGAGACGGGTTGGAGAAAATTGCAAGCGAGAGTCTGATGATTTTGGCTGCTGGCGGTGTAGTGCATGAGGCGGTGGTTTTGCGGTGGGGTATGGTGGGTGTGGGCAGTGTCAGGTGATTGTGGTTGTAGCGGTTTGTGGATGTCAGTGGCTGAAATTTAGGAGGAAAACGGATTGTTGTTGAGCAGTGTTTGGGATGCAATTGATTGGGAACTAGGTTTAGCTCTGATACCAATTTGATGCAGGACGATTGAGAATTTAGGACAAATTAGAATTAAAAATCTAAAAGAAAGAAGAAGAAGCTAGAAGAATAGGGGGAAGAAGAGAAGAGAGGGGGGAGAAAGAGGGGAAAAAATGGCGGCAAGCCAATCTTTAATTCATCATAATATTCAACTGTCTAATAACAATGAAGAAAATAGTAAAAACCTAACGGGTTTTGGCCAACCCACTACTACAAGCCCAATAATAATAATAATAGAAAGTAAATAATAAAATTCCATAAAAATGATGTCCGCATCACTTTTAAGCTGGTCCTTGATGTACTTGAGCTGTGTAAGGCGCATACCTGATTCAAACATTTTTACCTCGATTCCTAAGAACTGGTGTAATTCACCCAAGTCTTTGAGAGCAAACTGTGAATGTAACTTATTTATGAAACACTGCAACATTTTCTGATCATTTCCAGTGATGATAATGTCATCAACGTAGACTAAACAGAAGATCACATAGTCTTTACTTAAGAAGAAGAAGAGAGAGTTGTCAGCTTTGGATTTGGTGAACTTCCAGTCAAGCAGAGTTTCTTTCAATTTTTCATACCATGTTCTGGGGGCTTGCTTAAGTCCATAGAGAGCTCTTTCTAATCTGCAAACAAAGGTTGGATTTGATTTATCAGTGAATCCCTTTGGCTGTTTCATAAACACAACCTCAGTCAGCTTTCCATTGAGGAAAGCATTATTGATATCAACCTGCCTGATACTCCATCCTTTAGATACGGCTAGTGATAGTATTATCCTTAGGGTAGAGGCCTTAACTACAGGGCTAAAAGTCTCATGGTAGTCGACACCAGAAGTTTGTAGAAAACCTTTGGCAACCAGCCTTGCCTTGTGTTTTAAAACATTTCCTTCAATATCTCTTTTGAGTCTAAAAACCCACTTGTTACCTATGACCTTCTGATTTGTCACAGGTGGTACTAGCTTCCAGGTTTCATTCCTCATAAGAGCTTTGTACTCTTCTTGCATAGCCTCTTTCCAGGCTTTATCAGATAAAGCTTCAAACACATCATTAGGCTCAGAATTGCTCAGATCGTTTTTGGAATTCTTGCAAAGTATAGAGTAAACTTTTGGTTTAAAAATCCCTGCTCTACTTCTAGTAATCATAGGATGCTCAACATGCTGCATTTCAGTCTCAACTTGTTCCTGACTTATTTGATCATTTGACTCGGTCCATTCTCAGTACCTTCAGTTCCATTACAATGATCTCCATTTTCAACTGCTTCTGGAGACTCATTTTCAATTTCCTCTGGTGGATTTAAACTATGAGATGTTGCTGGTTGGGTTGAACTAGGATGAATTGCATCAGATGATCCTGCAAGACTGGAATTAGAAGGAATGTTGAGAGGAAAGTATTGTATGGTAGTTTCAGAGGGATGATTGATTTTGTTTAGGAAACCATGCTGAAATGGGAATTCATTCTCATTAAATACGACATGCCTAGACAGATATATTTTGCCAGTAGGACTAAGGCATTTATAGCCTTTGTGAGAGTTGCTGAATCCAAGGAAGACACACTTAATGGAATGAAAACTGAATTTGTGAGGCTGATATGGTCTCAGACAAGGGAAACATGCACATCCGAAGACTTTTAGTGATTTGTAACTGATTTCTTCATTGTTCAGAACTTGGCTAGGTGTCTTCATTTGAAGAACATGTGTAGGAAGTTTGTTAATGAGGTAGGTGGCTGTGTGAAAATGCCTCCCACCAGTAGTACATAGGTATACTTGCCTGGGCAAGAAGTGTTAAGCCTGTTTCAGTGATGTGGCGATGCTTTCTTTCTGCTTTGCCATTTTGATATGAAGTGTAAGGACGGGAAAATCTCCTATGAATTCCTGATTGAAGAGCAAGTTCAGTGAAAGCTCTAAACTCGCCTCCCCAATCTCCAATCAGATTGGAGAGTTTTGATTTTTTTATTGAATTTGTTTTCAACTAAGTTCTTGAATTGGATAAAGGAACTTAGTGCTTCAGATTTGATTTTCATAGGATATATCCATGTAAATTTACTGAAATCATCTATGAAGAGAATATAGTATTTAAAACCTGATGTTGATTGCAAAGGGGCTGGACCCCAAACATCTGTGTGAACCAAGTCAAGAGGTGCAGAAGAGAAAGAGGTTGAGAGTTTAAAAGGCAGTGAATGAGCTTTGCCAAACTGACACGCATCACAGAATGGATGAACTTCATTTATATCAAGTTTTTCATTACATAGTTTGAACACTTGAGACATTACAGAGATAGAGGGATGTCCTAATCTCATGTGCCATAACTTTAGGTTAGACAAAGACACTGTGAGACCTTTTGATTGAGCAACAAAAGTGGAAGAACTAAAAATATTTGAGTGATCAGATTGTAATGCAGGAAACTGAGTGACTTCATTTGAGGCAGGGGACTGATCATCTGGCAATTTAATCTGATATAATCTATCCTTAATTCTCCCTTCCAGCAATAGCTCGTTCGTCCCTTTGTCCTTGATAGCACAATAATCAGAGTGAAATTCCATGAATACTCTATTATCAGAGGTTAATTGAGAAACACTTAATAAGTTTTTCTTGATTGAAGGAACTAGAAGCACATTGTTAAGAACAAGTGACTTATTGTTCCGTGCATTAAGGTGATTTGTGCCACTATGAGAGATGGAAAGTTTGTAACCATTTCCAACAGCAATTTTTTGCTTACCACCATACTCCAATGCTTCAATTAAATTTCCGTTTTCAGTTGTAACATGATTTGTGGCTCCTGAGTCTGCATACCAAGCTGGATCAGCCACCGTTCTAGAGGAAGCTAGCAAGGCAGTTGGTTCTGGAGACCTACTCTGATAGTGATAATCTGGTTTGGTACCCATGTAGCTTTCATCATAACGGTTGAGACACCTAGCAGCTGAGTGATTATTCATACCACAGATTTGACAGACATTTCTGTTTGTGAAGAATCTGCCTCCTCTACCTCTGCTTCTGTTTCCTCTATAGCTGTTGTTGTTCTTGCCACCATAATTAAAACTTCTTTCCTTGGAGGTGTTAGGACTGTGGATAAAATTTGCTGATGCTTCACTTAAATTGACTGATGCCAGACTATTCTTCAGGGTACTGAGGTGCTCAATTCTGCTTTCATAAGTCATAAGCACCGATTACAGTTCATGCCAAGTGATTGATTCCCTGCTGTTGATTTGGACTACAATAGGGGTATATTCATCATCTAATCCAGCCAACACTTGAGTCACAAGGTCATTGTGTGGAATGATTTTTCCAGCTATTTCGAGGTTATCCGCCAGTTGTTTGATGGTGTTGAGATATCTGTCAATGCTCATTGCTCCTTTTCTAGTCCTCTGGAGTTCACTAACAAGAAAGATAACCCTTGATCTATTCATAGCTCCAAAGCTTTCAAGCACAGCGTTCCAAAGATTTGAAGATCTTGAGGATCTCATAACTCTCATTGCGATTTCTGGTGTCATTGAAGAATATAACCAACCCATCAGTAGTTGGTCTGTTGACACCCATTTACCAAACTCAGGATTAGGCGCCATCTCCACTGTAACTCCAGTTGAACCAGTGGTTTGAGTTGCAAGAAACTCAGCATGGCAGCTTCTTGTTCCTGTGATGAATCCTTCAAGATTGTGGCCTTTGATGATTGGCATTACCATGTTTTTCCAGAGTAAAAAGTTGTTTCGATCGAGCTTAACTGATGGAACTTGGGTTAGAGTTATCCCAGGCGTTTGCAACTGATTTTCTCCCAACATTGGAGGCATCAAGGTGCTGGAAGTGGGCTGTACCGACTGAGTCTCATCGTTTGATCCGGTGTTGGTCATTAGCTCTGATACCAAGTTGAAAAACGGAATTAAAATAAAAGTTAACGACAAGATGATGAAGATGAAAATATATTTCTTATCTCATAAATAAAGGTTACAATACCAGTGATATTTATAAAGAGGACTGGAGTAATGAGCAAGCTAGAATTTACAAAATAGACGTGTGAATCAATGCTGTTACAACAGATTAATGTGGTCCCAAGGATGTGTTGAAGTATGTAAAAGTGTGAAGTATATTAGTATAGGGGTATTTCAGTACTTGTACAATTTTTTCATCTTTTCATCTATAAATACCAGCAATGTAATTATGTTGAATTAGTGAAAATATCTTTTCCCGTCATTCTTCTCTCTCGTTTCAGATCTGGAACTTTCTCTTCTTCTTCATTTCTTCAGTGCTTGATTTCTTCTTTACAAGTTTTACATGGTATTAGAGCACTAAGAATCCCCTGCGATTGTTTAGCATATCGGGTGATTTCCTGATTTCCAACTTATCTGGTGCATGTTAGAGAGCGATGGCGGATCCATTCAATGTTCAAGCTACGGCACAAAATCAGACTGATCAAACTGATGCACCAATTAATTCATCTGCTGCAGAGGTGGTTGCTGGAGATGTGGTATCTCTTGTCAATCAATTGGTTAGTATGGTGACAACACAGGGATGCAACTTGTGGCTGTCACACTCGCTGAAGACAACTATGCTACTTGGAGTCGAGCTGTAATCATGGCATTAAGTGTGAAAAATAAGGAAGGTTTCATAGATGGATCACTTGCTGAACCTTTAGTGGATGATTTTCTGTTAGGAGCTTGGAGAAGGTGCAATCACGTGGTTTCCTCATGGATAATCAATTCTATTCCAAAGGAGTTATACCCCAGTGTAATGCATAAGGATTTTGCAAGGCAAATTTGGCTTGAGCTCAAGGATCGATATAGCCAAGGCAACGGTCCTCGTATATATGAACTTAAGAAGCATATTGCCTCAATTTCCCAGGGTAATAATTCCATAAATTCATATTTTAATCGTTTCAAAGGTGTGTGGGAAGAGTTAGAGAATTATAGGCCGGAATCAAGCAACATCAATTATAAGTTTGAAGATCAAACCATGCAGTTTCTGATGGGATTAGATGATCAATTTTCAAACGTCAGGAGCCAAATATTGTTGATGGATCCTATACCTTCACTCAATAAGGTATTTTCTCTAATTTTACAAGATGAAAGACAGAGGGAGGTTACTACTAAGAGGCAACAAAAATTTGATGTTGCTGCTTTCACAAGTAGACTAGTTACTAACTCAAGTAATAACCAAAGAGGAGGTTCATTTACTCAGTCACAGAGAAGGGAGATAAGTAATAACCAAAGAGGAGGTTCATTTACTTAGTCACAGAGAAGAGAGATACCAATGTGCAGCCACTGTGGAATGCTTGGGCATCTTAAAACAAAATGCTACAAGTTAATTGGCTATCCACCTGGTCACAGGCTAGCTAAAGATAGAGGTGCTATTGCCAATGCTGCTGTCAATCAAACGTTCAGTGTTGGAAACTCAGAAGCGATAAATTCCATATCAAATCTAACTATTACACCAGCTTAATGTCAACAGATCTTAACTCTATTAGCACCACAGTTACAGGCACAATCTTCAACCTCACAGTAATCTTCAGTCAAAACTCATCCAGCCTCAGATGAGATGCCTTCATCTTCTTCAATACCTGATGCTTTTGCATTTTCAGGTAACCATGTATGCTCTAATACTCCTACATCTGCAGAAAATTGGATCATAGATACCGGAGCATCAGAGCATATGGTTTGCTCTCTTAACAAATTAACTACTGTTATTAGCACACTTAGAGCATCTGTGAGACTTCCAGATGGCACTACTGCTGCTGTCACACACATTGGGACTGTAAAGTTGTCTGCTACTCTAATTCTAACCAATGTTTTGGTTGTGCCAAGTTTTAAATACAACCTAATATCTGCTAGCAAGTTGATAACGATCCATTCAAATTAAGGGATTTGGGAGTTCTAAAGTATTTTTTGGGATTGGAAATAGCAAGAACTTCTAAGGGGATATCTATTTGTCAAAGAAAATATGCATTGGAAGTACTAAATGATGCTGGCTATCTTGGAGCCAAACCATGGCAGCTGAAGTCTGTGAACTAAGCTGAGTACAGATCTATGGGTGAACTAAGCTGAGTACAGATCCATGGCAGCTGCAGTCTGTGAACTAAGCTGGTTGAAGAAGGCTTATTAGCACAAAACGTCCCTACGTTTGACAGTTAGTGTGTAAAACATCCAAACGTTTCATTTTTTTGCATTTTCGCCCCTATTTCAACGTTTTAGTGTGGAAAACGTCTTTTTCACTATTTTTTAGTATAAAATGACAAATTTACCCTCAAATTTAAATAAAACAAAGAAAATGAAATGAAAAATAAAAAAATAAATTGTAATTATACTCCCAAACTTTTTAAAAAGTGCAAGTGGGTCCAAAAGTCTTATTAAAAGGTTTAAGCACAAAACGTCCCTACGTTTGACACTTAATGCGGAAAACGTCCCTACGTTTCAAACATGTTTATATTTGCTCAATAGCACAAAATGTCCTTACGTTTGACACGTATTGCGTAAAACATCCTTACGTTTCATTTCTTTTTACATTTTCGTCCTTATTTCAACGTTTCATTGCGAAAAAACGTCATTTTCACTATTTTTCAATGTAAAATGATCAATATACCCTCATATTAGTATAGGGGTATTTAAGTACTTGTACAATTTTTTCATCTTTTCATCTATAAATACCAGCAATGTAATTATGTTGAATTAGTGAAAATATCTTTTCCCGTCATTCTTCTCTCTCGTTTCAGATCTGGAACTTTCTCTTCTTCTTCATTTCTTCAGTGCTTGATTTCTTCTTTACAAGTTTTACAGGATGAGTCACCATCAGCTGAATGTGCACTACTAACGGTATAGAGCTTGTGCTAAAGGAAAGGAATCTTGATTAGGTAAATAAGTATCACCTAATGATGGTATTAACAAGGCCGAACGACATTCTTTTAAATAAAAATCAAAGAATGCTAACCATCATAATCCACCCTACCTAGTAACCTGGTGCGCCAAAGGCAACATCTGGCAAACATTCTAAAATATTCCTCCTGTGATGGTCAAGCTAGAAATGTCCACTTTTTAATTCTTTTCTCATTTATATAACAGTTGTAGATCAAATGCCTAACTTGTTAAAAATGGCATCCACCTTCCTCAACCCTACCCCCACCTAGACTGCAACCCCTTTCCACATTTCTGGGTTCCCTAACATGGTCCCCCATCCACCGCCGCCCACCCCCCCCCCCCCCCCCCCCCCCCCCCAAAAAAAAAAAAAATGTGACTGCGAGCTTAAGAGTCTCCCGAGCAGGAAATGGGGGACATAGCTAGGGCCATGGTGGGAAAGGTTGGGGGAAAGTAGCAGGATGAGTGAGGAAGAAGATGATATGAGGGTGTTTATGAATATGAATTGAAAGGAGGCCATTCTAAAGAGAGAGAGAGAGAGAGAGAAATTCAATTGGTGAAACAATTCCTCAATTTCTCTCCGACTCGGTCCTTAAAACAAATCCCCCATCCTTAAATGATTGGATAGAATTGAGCCACAGAATTGTTTTGAGTAAGCAAAATTGAAAATGAACCATCAACTACTTAATTTGTCAATGCAAGAATTAGTAGAAGAAAGCATATAAAGGGATATAATTCATAACGGTAGAATAAAGGACATACCTTTTTGTTTATCCAGATTTCAAACAGCATGCCAGCACCAACTCCCGCTGCTATCCATGTCCCATAAAATGCAATTGCCAATGGTAATGATTTTCGAGGAATGAAATAGTAATCTGGAATTTGCCTTATCTTTTTTGGGAGTCGTTTCTTTACAACAGTTCCAGCGTTGGAATCAAGGTTTGCTGATTCACCAAAAAACTTCCAATGCAGCCCTTTCGTTGGATCTTTCTCTTCAGTGCCCATGATACAAGACTATGATAATCAGGACTCTGTTGCAGTTCTGAAAATCTAACAAGCTGAAGGTGTAGCCATTAACATTCAAGAAAATCACTTTCAACACGTCGACCGATGCGTGTAACATGTTTGTGTTAACAACAGAAAAACGGCAAGCAGAAAATTTATTCAAATAATTTCAGAAAACCCTACAAGAATCGTAAGAAGTAAATAAATAAAAATAAGAAGAGGTTGCATGCACATGGAATACGGCTCCAAACAAGAATTTGATATACATGGAACGCACACCCAGGATAGCTTATCTAAGTATGCGCGATAATACCATCATAGGAAGCAAAATAATGAAAATCGACTCATGTAATGTTATAAAACAATAACCACCCAACATGCCTCAAATTATATCAGTTCCTTGAATTCAAATTTATATTAAAGTAAGATTTTTTACATTCCAATTAATTTTAAAAATTAACAGAAAACACTGTCCTGTGCCTACTAAATTTTGGTGTCTGTTTGCTTACTTCAATAAATTAAATCATTGATCATGTGATCAATATTATTACTTTGCTATTTTTGTTCAAACGACGAGCAAGATTTGAATGGATAACAAAAACGAGTTCCTGAAACTTAAATCCTAAATTTGCGGTCATAATACTGGAAACCAAACTTAAGACCATTCCAAAAATTAAGGGTGCGTTTGGTTTGCAGTTTTCAGTTTTACAAAATGCCCAAAACTTATTTGAAATAGTATTTTCAAAAATGCATTTTCGAAAACAAGGTTAAACATATAGTCCTTGTTTGATCCCCATTATTTCTAAAATATATTTCTCTCTCTTCTTTAATAAAATAATATTACACACAACCCCAAAACTTTTCCTTATTTTTTAGCCACACATTCTCCATCAATTTATTATTCCAAAATGCATTTTACACAAAAAAAAAAAAAAAAAATGGGGCTCAAACATGCGTAATATAAAACGCAACACACATTTTTCGACGTTTTGAGTGTTTTCAGTGAAAACTCCTAAAACAATTAAAACATGATAAACAAGTGTTTAAATAAAATTATAAATTCTAAAAAAATTTAGATTTTTTTTTTAATATTTGATAAATTCTGAAAAATAAAAAATTTATACAAGTCTTAAAGATGCCATAATAACTAAACAATTCATAGGTATCATTTATTTACGCACTATATTTAAAACGTCTTACTTGTGGATGACTTAACTTTATCACAATTAATCAATGCATGTCATTCGCCTTGTCTAATTATCTTTTGATAATAAGGTTCCAAGTGTGATATGCCCCAATAGATGACCTTCCATTAAAAGAGTGATAACCTCCCTTTTCCACACCTTGGCTGCTAATTTCTTTCTAAATAGTTAAATCTAGTTTCAGATCTACATAGACATATTCACATGAATGTTAAGCTTTACCCATGCTGTATTCTTCTACAACTGAACCTTCTAAAATGTAAATGTAGCTAAATTCTGATCTTTAAAGAGAAATTCAAACACGCATCACCTTCAAAGCTGGATACATTATACATCCATTGAGATACATCAGCTCGACACTTTTTACATCCACAAGCATGTGAACAGAATAATGAACCATTATATCAAAGAATGTTAGAGGACCATTATAACAATTTAAGTAACAATATAGAAATCTGAAAGTGATCATTTTTCCTCATTAATCCACATATGACCAGTAGCGAACTATAATGGCTGAAATTTGAATGCCTATATGTTTTAATTCCTTTTAATATATACTCAACTTGAAAATTGAGGTAGTCCAACAAATCTAACATTTAAAAATTAAAAATTGTGTATAGTTATTTTTCAATTGATGGGGACTGAAAAACTATATCATATTATATTTCTTAATGTTTATTGAGAATAAGACATTTCATTGTTATTGTAGCTAAATAACATTTCTTCCATGTATTTAAAAACTTTGTCGACGAAGTCAGTGACTTTAGGAGTATTTATTAGCATTTCTGTAAAAATACCTACACAAAATTGACATCTAGAACTGCACATCACAGACCTCCAAGTACATTTTTACACTCAAAAAATGAATAGGAAATTATCTAGAAACTCTTGAAAATAGACAATATAATGTAAAAGCAGAGGCATGATATGAAATTGGATACATGAGATTAAATTTGAGATATGCACGGTGTAAATATCACTTTTATCTTGAAAGAATCTCAACAAAACAAACAAACAATGACTCTTCATGATGAAGAATTCGTCTTTAGAAGTGAGATTTCATGTATGTAACAACAAACTCAATGGCTAGAAATTCAAACATAGAAATATGGAAAAGGTGAGCAAATTTGAAAGCTTCATACTTTTTCCCCTGTATTTCGTCCTAGAGAAGTTGTTTAAAACAAAACCCATAAACAGAAATTTTCTACTTTCCAATAATATAATAATTCTGCAATCTGTTATATCATTATATCAGACTGAAAATTTAAATGAGTTTACTTCTCTTTCTCCAACATTTAAATAAATTTGATTCTTGATTCTGCTAAGATTACAATTGAATAAATATATAACATAAAAATGCGGGGATGATGAATGCCATAACCAACAATTTGAGAATAAATTAATATGAAAAGAAAAGGCGAAACCTGATTGACAAACCCCTGCCAATAGATGGGTGCCAAATGCGCCTCCTGGACGAATACATGGCCCTGTCCTTTTAGAAAAAATTGAAGGCTTAAAATCACACAGAACATCCCTACGTTTGACATGTAGTGTGCAAAACGTTCATACGCTTCAATTTTTTTGTATTTTCATCCCTATTTGAACGTTTCATTGCGAAAAATGTCATTTCCATCTATTTTTAACGTAAAATAACCAATACATCATCATATATAAACAAAACAAAAAAATAAAATAAAATAAAAATAAAGAATCGATTACAATCTTACTCCTAATCTTTTTAAAAAATGCAAATGAGTTCATCATGTAAAATAATACAAACTCTTCCAGAGCTTTTAACAATATTTGATGTACTTAATATTGTTTTAACATTATTTTTTGCAATGTTAAATCTAGAAAAGACTTTTTGTCTTGAATAGTGTGCATATTTGCACTACCAATTAAATAGATATATCGACAATTCATCTCAAATTTTGTAATATTTATTATTTGAGTAACTTCATCATAAAACAAAATATAATTAATCTCGAACAATATGATTAAATATCACACAATAATTAATCGAGTAGTTAATATCAACATGATATAAGTTACGTGTTTTCCTTTAGTAATAAACACTAGTTTAAAATAATATGTTATTCAAAACATGTGCTACTTTGGGAATACATTGTATTTTACTATTGCTTCTTCAAGAGCAATATATCAATATTCACCTTGAATATTGAAAATTATAATCTATGCTCTTCAGGAGCAAGAAATATTCTTCTGGAATATTAATTATAATATTGTGCTATTTCAAGAACAATAATATGATAAGTTATTAATTTAAAATTTATAAGAGAATATCTAAAAATATTTAATCAAGTTAAAAAAATTAATTACCATACATATATTAGGTATTAAAATCTCCAATCATGCATTAATACGTTATTAAAGGTATTAAAATCTCCTACTATGCATTAAGGCAATGGTAATTTGCAACATAATTATAAATCCAAATATTTTAGAGAAATTTCATGTCATAATTATAAACTGGAATATCTTGAAGAAATTCCAAAAGCATTCCTGGAACAAAGAGTGAATTATAAAGAATTATTTAACATCATATTACACATATAATAAATCAGACACTGGTAATTTGCTAAAGTGGAAAAAAAAGACCTGCATCCATCAATTACTAAAATCATTGCCATGCCAATGAAGCTATTTCACCGACACCAATACACAAAATTATGATAAAATCAAAAAGCTGGGCACAAAAGATGTATATATAATTAAAAATTGAATGAGTAGGAAAAAACAAGAAGCTAGGTACAATTTCGGTGGAAAGTCAAAAGTTGCAACCACACAATTATGAAGAAATCATTTCACCATGTATAAAAAAATCATTCACTTTGTATACAAGAAAAATCATTCATTAGCGCATATATATATATATATATATATATATATATATATATATTTCATATGTTACCAAATTGATTTCGATACGTGATAGATAATTATGCTTAAAAATTATTACTTTCTAACTAATCTACTTTAATTTTGAGAGAATCGTGCTGATAATGTGTTGTGAAAAAATAGAAACAAAATGAGAGAATAAAAGTCAATAGAATTTTGCGTATTATAATGAGAATCAAACCCCTATATTTATAGGATAAGATTAAAGATATAATGGTAATAATTTCTAGGATTATAGATGTACAATTGACATTCACTAGTAAACTTAACATTTACAACAAAATTTTAATTATAAGTAAATATTTTATTTTTTAAGTTAAACATTAACTTATACGTGAAAATTGCTCGTAAGTAAATATCGCTTATAAATAAAAAAAATTAAAAAAAAATTTAAAATTTCACTAAGTAATGTACACATGTATTTCATATTGTTCGTGCAAAACTCGCAAACGTACGAGATCGTTGACAAGTAATAGAATTGATGAGTTAAGAGTATCGTCCCACATGGAATAAATTCAATTCAAATTTACTAGTTATGTACGAAATTCGAATTGTGTAAACAAAAGAGAGTTCAATTATGTTTTATAATAAATTAATCTAAGAAAACGGTAAAAATGTGACTTTTATCAATTTATGGATGATTGTATTGGATCTCGAATTCGTCTATGGCTATCTATTTCAATTCTTGATTTGTAATTTAATTCAGTTCACGCGTTCTTGACAATCGATAATTCTATTGTAATTAATTCTCTTTTCCAAGACAAATTAAATCTATCCTAATCACGACATGAATCTATTCCTAACCCGAATTCGAATGATTAGAATGCATTAAACTTTAGATTATATATATGATTGTACATGTGATAAATATTACTCCTAACATCTATTGCACATATGTTAATTTTATCGCGTTCTAAACTTATTGTGAGTCTCCAAACACTACAACAAGCGACTAATTATCTAATTGGTGGTCAATCAATTAAATAATCAATGGGCATGCAAAATTAATCAAGAAACGCGAGAAATAAACTAAACTACTAGTCTTAAATTAAAACAAATAACAAATAGGTTTCATCTTCATCCAATACAAAAAAAGGATCTAACCTAACATATTTAAAATTAAATTACAAAAGAACAATTGAAAAATTATCACCCGAAAAGAAGAAATAATGAAGAATTGGGAATTTTCCACGTTCTTGGTGTGAATCTTGAATCCGGATGAAAAATCTACAATATCTTATGCAATTCACATTGATTCTACGTTGTTAGCCCTCTTCTTTGCCTCCAAAATATGTATAATATAGAGATTTTTAGGTCTAGGGAGGTTCCTCATGTATTCTACTGTTAAATATTTGTAGGAGTCGAAAATTGGTTGAAAATCACGTCCAAGTTGGTTTCCAAAAGAGTTTCAATCCAACAAGGAAAGTTGCATTCACGTGCGAATTTTTTGTCTCTGCACAATAGTCAGTATTTTGGTTATAACTTTCTCTTCTAATTTTCGATTGATACGATTCAAAATGTGTTGGAAAGCTAGCTCAAAGGGATACAACTTTGATAGAAATAGAATTTTTCCAATTCGTACGTTTACTATGTCAAAAACTGGTTTCCATTTTCGACTAGAAATTTGGAATATAACTTGTGCAATTGAAAATTGATTTTGATCAATTCCATTCCTTTTTGAATTCTAATTCCATCCAATTGTGTCATGGCAATCTTCAAAATATGATATCGTGGTCCAAATCAACTATTGAATATTTGTAATTTGGTCCTCAAACTTTGCACTTCCTTCGTTTTCGCACGTTTTTCGTTCATTTCTTCCAAATTCACCAATTTGCATTGAGTTCAACCTACCAAACGTAATTAATACAAAATTAAGTTATAATTCATCTAAATCATTTATAAATACTCTAATTTAATGGTATAGATAAGTGTACGAAATATACTTATCGAACAAAACTCTCAACCACATGTTGGGTTATTTTAAAAATCGTTATAAAAAATCACTCAAAATTGAACCCCCTCTTAAATGTCCTACATAACCAGTACCACTAAAATCTCAAGCAGGCCTTAAGTCTTTATGGTATTAAAGATATGGAATTATTATTGTGAGTGATATTGTTATATTCTTAAGATTATTTCCTTACTAGATTGATTGTATAATTAGAATATAAAGCTACTTTGGCTTTAATAGTCACTTGAAACCCCATAAATAGGGACATTCCCTTTGTAACAAAAGAGTTAAACAATTCTTATACAGATTCTTCTAAATTTCGTCTCAATCATATTCACTCTGTAATTTATCAATTTAGTCTTGCATTAACAAGAAATGAAAAGTAAATGTACGATTATCGTGCATTCAAGGTATTAATCCCAACAAGAGGAAAGCACAATGTTTGCGGCGGCCCTTGTGCCATAGCAAACAAATTGGAAGCATATGTTTCTTGGACATAGAAACAAGAGGTGTAGCAATCGAGTGGATCAGTGTAGAACTCAAGAAATCGAAACCGAGCTTGACCATGTTTCCAAAACAACATAAACACGCAAGGACAATTCGAAAATTGTTTAGGAACCACTTGAAGACAAGTTTTGATAAAGGTGAATTAGCCCTTTATCTATAAGGAAGAATTTGTAAATAAAAATACTAAAAGAAAATAAGTTTTCATCTTATAAATCGAAGTTTTTGATAGTGATGTATATTTTCAATTTCAATTTATTAAGCCTATATCTTGAGCGAGACGCACATAACATAAAATGTCACAAAATTCCCCAAATAATTCGCAATATTTGGATATATTATATATCAACAACTTTCACAATCAAACATGTTTCAAGTTAATCACGTAAATTTTGATTTCATTTAGTTGTCACTCTTGACCGCCATTGAGGACACTAACATAAAATTTGACGTACATAATTGAAACTTTAACTAAAATTCTATAATTAATTTTGAGAACAAAATAAAATATAATGATTCATGTAGTATTTTCCTTAAATTCATTGTTTTTAACCCCTAGTAAATTAATTTGCTCTCCTTGTATTCAAAGTCAAAAAGTATACCGATGTAAATCCACCGAATTACTCTTATGAATTTGGTAGGTGTCCACAACCCAAATTCACACTGCTCCATGGCTGGTTTTGTACCCCACTTTCCCTGTTCCCCCTTGAAAGGAATCCCTAGGAAGAAAAAGGTGAAGATATAAAGAGACACAAAAGCAAAATAAAGTCACCACATCATTGACAAAAGAAGCTTTTCCCACCTTTTATTGTTAAATACCAGATTTCAGCATTTCTCGCACTTAAACTTCTTTCACATCGTCCCACTTTTGTTTCAAATATGAGCAATATATAGAGGGAGGAAGGGAGAGAGAGACAGAAATCTAGAGAGAGAGACAGAGAGCCTTCTTGTCCCTGAAAATGGGTAAACTGATTGGGATTTTTGCATGTTTGTTGATTGTAGCCATAGATGTTGCAGCTGGAATTCTCGGAATCAAAGCCGATATGGCACAAAGACAGGTAGGTTGCAGAAGCCAGAAGTTATATTCTGTGAAGCACGGACATCCATACTAGGACTGTGTGCTGTGTCATGTTTTGCACTAACACTCCTCGAACACACACTCACTCCAAAACATGTGATCAAGGAGCCAAGAGCCCTGTCTTTTTATTTTTATTTTTTTCATTTCCTAGGGATACTTAAGGGAAAATCTGCGGCAAGAGTCTATCAACATGCCTTCTACTGTGTCCTATAGTAAAATTTTAAGGAATTCAAGTTGATCCTACTTTTTTGAAAAAATGAAATGGGGTAGGGGTGGAGTCAAGGCTGCACTAAATTTTTTTTACCTTAATTTTTTTTTTTTTTAAAGAAAAAAGGTGAATTTGAGCCTTGCTGGCCTGGGCTATAGACTAAATCCGCCTCTGCGTGTAGGCGTGTCCACTCTCGTCCTTCTTAGGTTACATACATACAAGATGAAGCAGTTTTATTTGTGTATATATGTATTTGTAGGTACTTATTTCTTAATTTCTTTGAACAGGAAAAGCATTTGAGGCTATGGATATTCGAGTGCAAAGAGCCAAGCCATGAAGCTTATCTTCTAGGTTTAGCAGCATCAGGCCTTCTCTGTATAGCCCATGTCATGGCAAACTTGGTTGGAGGTTGCAAACTTTGCACAAATGATGACCTTCAAAAAACATCCCCCAGTAGGCAGTTATCAGTGGCATGCCTCGTCTTGACATGGTATGTATCGATGACATGTGAAATATTTGTTCATTGTTTCGTAGACACGCGGCACGCACCATTCAAAATTTGACTTGTTTACCTTGTAGGGTGAACACTTTTTTCTTAGTAAACATTATCATAGTAATTTATTTGTCAAGATGTGACACGTTCAATTATTGAGTTGTTATAATTAAAGTTATTACACTAAAGAGACCGCTCAAAATACATCTCTGCTCCCACTACTATGATTTAATTCGTAGTGAAATCTTTCCTCTTTTCACATAATAAATATTTTTAAGAACATGAAGTGGAAAACAAATTTATATTAGCCCCTATTTGATAAAAACTGCTGAAATACGTGGTTGAAAAGTTATGAATCCAATGGATGTGTAATTAAAATTAATTGTTAACTTTGACTTTACATTTTTATCAACTTTTAATCTACACCAAACATGGACTTAAAATACATGAACAACTCCGAAAGCTCGAAGTTTGTTCTGATAGATTCTCTCTTGTACCTTTTGTGCGGTATATTCACACTACAATTTTTTTTGAAAAAATGCATTAGATTTTAAATGCAATAAAGATCATTAACCTTTATTTAGTGTTATATTTATGTCCTTAGCTTTTTTTTCCTCATATTTGGTAAAAATATTTTTTTTTTTACTCACCCTTAATTGAATTTTGACAGAAACCATAATTATGGACAAAATGTAGTTAATGGAAGTTTGACAATAAGAATACAATGGAAAAAGTTAAGAACACAAGTGTGACAATTAGTAAAAAATTTGAATTTCTTACGTAGTTAATATGTGGCGCACTTATAAAAGTAAATTGTGAAATCCCTCAAATGCCCCTTATTAATTTTCAAAACGTGGATACATCTTTAATTATTGTTACCAACAATTTTTTATCAAATTTTCGAAGATATTTGGAAGTCCAATTCTTATGAAATGGATTTTCAAAAGTAGTTTAATTTATTATAAAGAAATTTTTATCAAATTTAAAATGTCCCCGGGATTATTTATCAAATTTACCTCCTTTACCAAAGTTTAGGGCAGGGCAGGTGGAGGCCATCAAGATTGTGGTTCATCCTAAAAAAAAAAATCTTTCATATGACTCGGCAGCTTGTACACGTATAAATTTCTATTTGGTGTTTTATTATGAATATTTGCAGGATAATAATGACGGTGGGTTTGTCGATGCTGGTAATTGGAACACTATCAAACAGTAAATCAAGAACTTCCTGCGGTTTATCGCACCGCCATTTTCTGTCTTTTGGAGGGGTTTTGTGTATGGTTCACAGCCTATTCTCTGTTGGATACTATGTTACAGTCACTGCTGCGCTTAGTGAATAGGCTATGGATATTGTCACTTTTTTTTTTTTCGTTGGTTGATTGGAATATTTCTGTAGTAACTATTAGCGACGGATTTTGTGGCATCACTGTAGAAATTAAAATATGTTTTGCAAAAAAGTAAAATCTTTCTTAATTAGTTCCTCATTAGTGTAAGAGTTGGTTGATTTAGAATTAGTGATTATTTGCTTAAGAAAGTTGAAGTATCAATTTTAGTACATTTTGGTGTGCATTTTCGTACATTTTGATGTACTTTTGTGGTACTTATGGGCTCAATGTTTTCTTATTTTTTATTTAATTGTATGAGCAAGAATCAACCCCAATGAGTAAAGTACATGTGACATTAAAATGAAAATGAAATAATAAAAATAATTAATGACCAAAGATGCATAGCTAAGAAACCAAACTAAGCTGTGCCCCAAAGGAAATATTCTTGACTTCGCCATCACTTGTTAGTTGTGGTATTTACTAGGGGTGGGTATCGGGTTTAGACCGGATTTTTCAAGATTTGTAATCAACCATTAAAGTATGAATATTTCGTAAATGGAATCGTTTGGTTCCATGCAATTGCATAACCAAATCGGAATATAAGTGTTAGGTCTCAGTCTGAGTTCGATTCTAAGATATCAATTAAAAAAAAAAAAAAAAAACAATTCCACATATTGACACAAAATGAAACATACATGAAACCATTTCACACAATTTTCACCTTGGGAATCAAATGAGCTTCTTACATAAGCTCTGTTAAATCCAAATGGACATGATGCCACAAAATATTTTCTTGGAATGATGAATCAGGAATCAGTCTTCATGTACATTAATGATTAATATTAAGGGAAGTTAGGCCAAGTGATACCTTCTCACATAGTATTTGGCCTTGGGCCACTTAAAGTGATGAAAAAGTATTAATTCAATTTTTTTACTTCCAATAATATTATCTAGTATTCAAAATAATTTTTTTCTCCATGTGTGACATTCAAATTCTCCTCCTTTATGCCTGCCAGGCCATGTTAGTTTATGCCATCCACCACTTTGCATTTTCGCCACATTGTCCATCACCCAAAGGGATTTTAGAAGCGGCGTCGTCAGCAATGCTCCGCAAATGGCTCTTTTTATGAACTTTTGGGATATCAAATGGATGCCTCGTGTCAGAAAACCTAAGACCGTTGTCGAAAATTCGACTATTGCAATCGAAATAACAAATAAAAAGAACATAAAATAAAAGCAGTAGATGAAGCGAGGTATGCCAAAGCAAATATCCTTAAAACAAATTTTGCCCCCCAATAACGTGTAAACGGAATTATGGACGTCTGTCTCCCAAGATACAACGCTTCTTCCAATTCGATACTGCACAATACCAACCTTGTCGGTCGAACTAAGAAACAATCGAAATAATGAAGAGAGATGCAGCCGAGCTTCGAATTCTATTTCTCCAAAACGTCAGAAGCGACACTACAATAGAATAAGATATTTGGATAAAATTTAAGTCAATTTGATTAAGTTCGGCTGGGCTTTGTTGAAAATTAGAAATAAGAAAATCATATTTTGGGTTTGGATTAAATTAATTAGTTAACAAATTTATTTAGAAAAAAAGTAAATAAATAATTTGACTTATCTAAGATAAAAAAAAAAAGTAAGGAGATTCGGTTTTTCTATTTTTGGTTTAGAACCGAGAATCGAACCGAATCTGTCAATTTTCGATTCAAATATCCCTTTGAGTATTTAATTTAAAAAGAACCGCCCGCATCTAGTTCGATTATGTTTGGAAGTTTTGTCCAACTCTACTATGTTAAGTGTGTAACTATCATAAAAGCACATTCAAGGCATATCCAAGCATATACTATATGCTGAGAACACCTCTAAAATATTCTTTATTTATAAAGAGCACATCATTTTTTTTCAAGAAACATTTAGCCCTTGTTTGGGCTCCATTTTTTCAAAAAAATGCATTTTGGAATAGTAAAAATATGGAGAATGAGTGGTTAAAAAGATAAGAAAAAGATTTCAATCTACGCATAAAATTATTTTATAGGTAAATGTGTGGTTGAAAATGAACGTAGAAAAATGAATTTTTATAAAAATGGAGCTCAAACATGGCTTATTAATTTTCCTTCATCTTGTATTTAATATAATTTATTATATGCAAGGATCAATTAAATCAAATATGATTTGAATAACATAAAAAAATAGACTATTGAAATTAGTAATGCAATCAAACTCAACTACAGTTTGGTTCTCCAGGCGCTAGTAGTACTACGCCACTTTCTACATGGATGTATTCAGAGGAGGAAGCTCGAACGAGAATGGTGAAGTTTGTTGCCGCGTCTGAGTTGCCACTAGCAATAGCGGACAACCAACATTTCGTGAACTACGTCAAAACATATCTTCAGCCGAGGTACGTTGGGGTAAGTCGAAATACTCTCCGTGCTGATACAATTAAATATTTTCTTCATGCAAAACAACTATTGATAAATGATTTAGAGAAATATGGGGGTGTGATATCTTTAACTTCTGATATGTGGGAAGGGATTAATAAGAGATGTTACATTGCTGCAACTGCACACTATATAGACCCACTTTGGGTTATGCATAAAAGAATTATTGCTTTTAAAATTGTTGAGTACCCGCACAACGCCCAAACTATATTTAATGCTATCATAAATATAGTTAAAGAGTATAAATGCGAGAGCAAAATTCGTTCTTTTACGTTCGACAATGCTACCGTAAATAAAGTTGTTATCGATAAATTGCATAGAGTACTTCAACCCGATTTTGGTGGTTATTTATTTCATATTCGATGTGTATGTCATATTTTTAATTTAGTAGTATAAGACGGTTTAAAACATGTTAAGGATGAAATTGACCGAATTAGGAGTGCACTTATATATATCACGATTACACCTAGTCGAAAACAAGCATTTGAAGAATTTTGTTCAGAAAATGGAATGACAAATACAAAAACATTTATTACTGACGTAGGCCATAGATGGAATTTCACTTACTTATTATTAAAATCACGTGAAGGTTTCGAACATTTAATTATTGAATTTTATAACAATATGCATGTTAGAGATGAAGACGAAACTATTTTGAATGAAACCGATTGGAATATAGTTCTTAAAATAAAAAAATTTTTGTCCACATTTTATGATTCTACAAATATATTGTCTGGCGTTTATTATCCTACAAGTTGTATGGTTCTTGAACGTCTTTATGCAATTGCTAGGACTTTTAAAAGATTTCAAAATGACCCCGATTTTTATGCAGTTATATATTCCATGGAATTAAAATTCAGAAAATATTAGAAAAAATTACCTATGTTATTTCCTTTAGCATGCGTCATTGACCCCCGATATAATTTATCGGGTACTAAATTTGTAATTGATAAAATTTCAAATTCTTTAACTTTTAGTATACCTATTACTTATAGGAATTTGGAAGAAACATTACGTGAAATGTATGAATTATATGTTTCACGAATGGGTACACATATTACTCGTGTACCTATATCTCCTCCTCCCACTAATCCAACGGATGACGACAATGTAATTTTAGATTTATTCGAAAGCATGAACTCATATAGATTTAATTCATTTGCATATGCATGTGGTTCATCTGGTGGTAGTAGTAGTAGTTTGTCATCCATTGCATGTACTCAAACTTCGAGTAATAGTCCAAATGCGTTGCCATCTGAATTAATCGATTACTTTCGTCATACTTTGCCTACTAACAAAGAAGTTAAGAAAAATTCAGAAAATGTAATTAAATTTTGGCGAGATAATGAACGTCGATGGCCAGTAGTTTCTGTAATGGCAAAAGATCTACTAACACCTCCTGTTAGCACTGTAGCTTCGGAGTCTGCTTTTAGTGCAGGGAAGAGGGTTCTCTCTGAGGTCAGGAGTCGACAGGAGTCGACTCAAAGAAGATATTTTGGAAGCGTTAATGTGCGTGAAAGATTGGGAAGACGCTAGTTATCGAATTCAAGATAAATATGCCGAAATTGCCTGTAACCAAGTAAGTGATATTTAATTTCACCATAATCATCACAAAATTTAATTTTCATACATTTATTATTTTTTTTAAAATTGTACACGTAACAAGTTGTTTGTGTACAATTTTTAACTCCGCCTACTAAAAATTGAAGTAGCCGGTCCCAAGCCCGGATAAAGGAGGAGGGTCTATCTTTATTTTTTTATTTATAAAAAATAAAAATGTTTTGAAAAATGTATATTTAAAAAATGGTTTATAAAATGTGTTTATACTTTACATATATATTATTTTTAAGTTTAAGTATAAAATGGTAAACAAAAAACATATTACATTATTACTCAAGTAACTTAGTAACTCAACAAAACAATTTTTGTTCTTATTTTTTAAAAAATTATAATTTTTTTTGAAAATGTATATTTAGAAATTAATCACAAAATGTGTATATATATATCTTTTACAATTAAACTAGTGTGTTATGTGTATTTTAATAAAATAAAAATAAAAATAAACGAGCCGAGCCGAGCGCTCGGCTCGTTTGGGCACGAGCCGAGCTCGCCCAAAATCCCACGAGCCGAGCTCGTCTTGGCATGGGCCGGCTCGGCCCATTGCCACCACTAGTGGTGATCTTTACTATAAATTTCATAAATAGCTAGTGGAAAAATTTGTACTGTAGATGTCGTTTGCGTATTTAAAAACTTGTATAACTATTTGAAAAATGGATCGATTTATTTGAATTTTTCTTCAATACATATGCTGAGACGGGAATTCCCCTGTACAAATGGAAGTGGGAAACTCAGATTATCGTATACTTTTACACGGGCACAGAAACTACACTTCCTCAGCATCTCAAATACTCGTTGCTTCATATTATCACTTGAAAGATCTTTACAGCATGCATATATTTGCATCAGTTTTGAGTATTGGAAAAGAAGTCCAAGAATTTGTCCAAATAATCACCTAAAGTGCTACCAACACTCATGTCTGTTTCTTCGTCCCATGGGAATGGCTTAATTGGTTTAGTTGCTTCCAGAAGTTCATCAATTGGAATCTTTGGTTTTGATCGTTGGAGTGGAGCTACATCAGTGACCTCTGGACTGTAATCCTGCAAAAATGCCATGGAAATAAGAATTTGAAGAATAAATAGCTCAATATATAGTTCCCTGATTTATTTCTTTAAAGGATATATGTAATTACCTGATCAGCATGCATTTTCTCGATAAACGTCTTAAATATCCTGAAGTTCTTCCCCTCTAGCAGCTCGTCTGATAAACGAAGGTAGGTCACTCCAGCCATTTTCAGTTTTGGGGGACCATTTTTGTTGACACCATTTGGCCTTGCATTCAGAAGGATTTGATTGTAACCTGCACGATCATATCTTGAAAGTGCATTTTCACCGGCTACGTCAATATTTTCTGTCCATCCACCACTCAAAACCTGCCGAAAATATGGTGCATTTATTGCCAAAGTACTCATCTTATTGTGGTAAAAGAAAATCGAATAATGCTACTTGGCTAGGGTGATTAAAAGGAAATTGGGTGGCAAGGTAGGATGGCAACAATTGATTGAGTGTTTTTTATTTTTTCAAACTATCAAATTATGTGTCTGACATGTGTTCCCCTAATTTTTAACATGCCATTGAGCCTATTTATATAGCATAACTCAAGAAAATCATATCTGACAACAATCCAATTTTTTGCTCACATGGCCTATGTCGAACCCACTATGACAAGACATTATGCATATCTACGATTATGGGAGTTATATCATAAATTGCTACTCCTATCAAACGTTTTAAAACTGTTATAATTCTTATTTTTCAATTTTCCAAGAAGTTGTGATGGAAAATTGGCTCAAAGTTCAACCTGTTGTACAAGTTCTTGAGGTCCACTTTTAGCTTCTGTCGGTTGTTCAGTGTTTCTCATTTCAAGACAAGTGAAATTTAAGGTTCCATAATGTCTGCACAACATCCTTGCTATCAGCCGATATCCATCCCTGTCAGTCAGGTTATAGTATCCTGATGTTAGCTCACAAGCATGACTCTCATCCTTGTACCACCAGTGGATGCCAGAAACCTTTGTGCAAAAAAGGAGAATTGTAGTTTTGTCAAAGGCAGTGCGAAATAAGACCAAAAGTTTACTTTTATTGGAGTGTCGTAAAAGGTTACTATGACGTTCATAAAGACCCTGATAGAATAACACTTTTCCAAGATGGTAGTAATGATTTTTGAACCTTATTTAAAAGCTTAAGTTGCTAATGCATACCTTAGCTGATAGGTTGACTTTGCAACCCAAGAAAGTTTTGTTGGCCTCCTCAAGTATCTGATCTCCATGTTCTAATAGCTTGTTAGAGTACCATGTTAAGAAAAACTTCCCCTTTTCTGTCTGGTAAGTTCCGTTTGGTCCGAAGAATCCTGTTTTCTCTGGCGTGTCATTATATGTTCCTGCATCATCTGGGAGATCCCATTCAGGGTGCCCTGCCTTTGTTGCAGCCTCTTTAAAATCTTGTCTCAAATACTTGTCGTAGCACTGCAATTATAATTTCATTTCTTCTGTTAGAGTGGAACTCAATATATTTACTCGAGAAGTGAGTCTGATCAATAGTTTGTACGATTTACAATTGTGCTTTGAATTGAGACAAAGCACATATCGACTATTTCACTATCAAACATGAAACTTATGTTCACTTTGTCACTGGAAATTTTCTCTTTAATGAACAAGAAGAGTACAAGTTAATCTCGCGTTCCTCCCACACTATCGAAAATTCGGCCCCATAAAATTCTTCATATAGTAGGAATATTAGGGCAACCTAATGCATGTAAGGAATACCCAAAATAATCCAGAAAAAAAATGTCAATTTGCAGCGAGGGGACAGGCATACAATATGATTAGGCTACTCATAGTCGAACAGATTAGTATTTATTTAGTCCTACCTGAAATTCTCCAATGCCCGGGAACTTCCATCCTTGAGTCTCTGGATAAGATGGGTATCTGAGCTCTCCTGCAGGGCCTAATCCTACCTCAATGTCTACAATGGTTTCAGCTTCCAGAAAATCTGACATGTACTCTCTGAAGCTCTTCATGTAGTCACTATAAATCTATACAAATGCATTCATATTTATCAAAATCAAACAATTAGACTCCAAACGATCAAACGAATAATGCAGACGATCTTATGTTACTAATGAAATCCGAGTTATTACAAGTCATACCTCAACAGCAGTTCGACCTCCAAAGAGAGGCAGGTTATCCACACCAAGTGATAGGTACTCTTGGTTCCTGGTACCTGATCGGTTAGTGTAGAAAACATCGGGGTTTTTTTCTTCGACCGCAAGTATCCAATGTGGAATAGGAATGTATACAGCATCTCCTATATTGCCTCCACACTGGTGGAATGACATTATAGCCTGTATTTTTAATCCACAATTTTGAACAAGTTGGAACAATTTCCTGTACGAAGACCAATCATACTGTTTGGGACCTTTGGCCTCTACAATTCCCCACCACACATCTACCATTACTCCATCAACTCCAGCAGCCTTTAGCTCTTTGAGCTGCTTCTCCAGCTTTCCATGGTCCGGGAATTCGTTTTCTCTCGTAACAACTCCCAACTGTCGTTAAAGAATAAAGGAAAAAGAGTATATTACAGGTTTGTTTGTACGGTAAAATGCAATTTTACTCGACAGAAGGCTTGATAATGGAATTTTTTGATACTTACCTGAAGCATTACATAAAGTGGCACGTAATTTGTCAACTTGCTGTTGCCAGATTTTGAAGCCATTTTCTGGGACAAGGAGAAATGAAAAAGTATTTCTTTGCTTTTGTGAGCATGAAAGCGAAGATGCTACATTTAGATTGCATCCTTTTCCTTTTTTTTTTCCCCCTTACAAATGCAATGGTGGGTCATATAAATTTAACATTAATTAGGATATAAACATTCTTAAAGAAGCGAGTAATTATTAAGTAGCTCAAAGTAAAATCTTGCAGCCAGCCCCAGTAATACGTTAGAAATTAAATTATAATGTAGGTATAAAATTGACTTTTCAACCGTTTTAACTTTCAATTGGAGTGATTTTGACACGATATTATAGTCCAAGAAAATATCTGGAATCCAAGTCATTTGCTAAATATTTATGAATGATGTATGTATTCTATTTGCGAATAATGAGGTGGGTTGAGAAGCAACATGTACACACAATTTGACACACAATTTTTCATAAGGTAGGATACGAACACTTTTAAGACGTGTCGATTTTAAATTCCTTAAATTTTACATTTATATGCTATATCTTTATACTTTTTAACACGTCACTACACACGACATTTTGGATACTTGGCATCCAGCAAGAACCAGAAATTTTAAAAAAATGGCATGTGGCTTGTCTGACACAACTTGAAGTATCTAACGAGTGTTCATATCTGATGAGACATGATGTTGGAATTTGGTTCAGTGAATGAAAATAAATTAAGTATGAAAAAGTGATATGTCCCAACACATGATACGTATCGGATACGGACGTGTTACCCTAGTACAAGTGTCCATGCTTGATAGGAAGCCCGTTATAACCAAAAGAAAAGAAGAACAACATAATATTTAAATAAATTTGAGTAATCATCTTTGTCTTGTGCATACTGGGTGGACCATTAAGTCGGAAATTTGAAAGGGGAGATTGATGGTGAAAGAGTTTTGGTGTATTCTAGACAATGAAATAACAACTACGTGCAAGTACAAACAGAGCCTGATCAGCCGTGCAAGATATATGGACTTGATTTCATTTCCATTGAGGTTTCTCTGCCACATTCTTGTTGCTGGAGGATATCATGACACCAAGGATCATCAATATCCAAAAAAATATGCGGAGTGCAGTCGTGTTCACTATTGCGTACTCTTGAACAATATACGATGATAAGGGAGAAAAGGAAGACAAAGGTTTTCAATTACTCACCTCTGTACGAGCATCAGTTGTGACAGCTAGAGGGCCTTTAACTAATCTGCGTGAACTGAATTGCATCTTTTGTTTGAGTCCTCCATTCCCACTTGTTGGCTCGGTGTTAATTGGCGTCGTACCCGGTAATTCTGCGGGTTTGGGGAATGACATTTTCTTTGGCAAACTACTGAGTTTAAAGGTTACAATGCTTGCCATAGTAAATAACGAGGATTTTCTTGTATTATTCTGAAGGAAATTTATTAGTTATTGATGAAATGAGTTGAGATACTGCATGAATTTATAGAAGGGATCCCAAAAAACTCTAAAGACACGCAGAATACAGGAATAAAAAAATAATCTATGGCGTCTTTTCTTATTCTGGTTGATTGATAAGTGTAGTTTATACACTTATTTGTGACCTTAAATCATGATATTTTATTGTCTTTTGAATTAAATGCTACCTAATTTATGTTATATTGTGTTATGCAGGGAAAAATTTATGTTTAATGAAAAATTGGAGAAAATAATGCAAAAGATTAAATGGATTAGAGTTATATGGGTCTCAATATATTTGTATTGAAAATTGGGATACTTACAAAAATACCATTAAAATTAGGGATGTTTTGAAAAATCATATGAAAGATTTTTAGAAAGTAAAAAATACGGTGTAAAATGAAAAAGTGACACAATGTCACATTTTTATTGAAAATTGGGGTACTTACAAAATACCCTTAAAATTAGGGATGTTTTGAAAAATCATACGAAAGATTTTTAGAAAGTAAAAAATACTGTGTAAAATGAAAAAGTGACACAATGTCATTTTTTTTAATAAAAATTGTCACTTTTTAAAAAAAAAGTGATACAAACTAAAAAAAGTGATAGAAATCAAGAAGGTACCTGAAAAAAGTGATAACACTAAAAAAAGTGACAAAATTCAAAAAAATAACAAATTTTAATAAAAGTGATGAATTCAAAAAAGTGGCACAAATTAAAAAGGTTACAGACATAAAAAAAGTGACAAACTCAAAAAAGTGACGAAAATTTTAGAAAAAGCGACAAAAATAAAAAAAATAACGAAATTCAAAAACAATGTTATTACCTGCACTAAACTTATTGTTTTTCCAAAGACAATGAAATGTGAAGGAAGACATATTTTTGAAATGGTTACATTTTTGGGTTTTTAATAATGTAATCGATCACTTGTATTATATGTATTTACATGTGCATAAAACTGATAGAAAATCAAGAAAATAGCAATTCATCATTGTGCAATACACACTCTCTTCGCTTCTCCATAAAACTATAGAAAAACTAAGTCAATTACCACATCCTGCTCCTGCTCCTCCACCAAGTCTATCCCGAGTCCTCCACCAAGTCCACCGCCAACTCCACATCCTCCATGGTTGGGGGCAGAGGGTGGAGGATTTCTCCATTCCCAATTTAATGTCTCTGATACAATTCGAGAAATCCGAATGATAGATCGGTGTCAATAATACTCCCATGTTGCCTCTACTAGTGGCCAAAGAGCACATATATTTTGGTTTTTATGAGAAAATATGACTTTTTTGAATATATGCCTGATTCTCAAAAAATTACTGCTTGTTTCTCAAAAATATAATGATATCGTTATAGAATCTTCAACTGGCAATTCAAATAAAAAAGGCAGAATAGAGACATCAAAGGATTCAACTATTTCAACGAAATGTTGAAGGTACTGATCATAAGAGCTACTAAATACTCCATCTGAGTCTTGACTTCAATAAACTTTGCCTTCCATGCCCACACAAAATTCATATAAAAACTCACATCTCCGTGCAACATCAAAACCTCAAAAACAAGTTTCCAAGACACAATCATGAGATCTCAAATGGAAAACTCTCGATAAAACTACAAAGTTGCAATTGCATTAAATTGGTGCGTGAGGTTTTCACTCTGCAAACATTAGAGTCGAAGTTGGGGACGAAGTTTCCTCCAGAGTTTTCTGATTCAAAGGGCCTTCTCAGCTGATAAATGTAATGGGTTTGCGACAAATTAAATCCATCATGGAGCGAACCCACAACCGACTACTCATTGCATTGATTCCGACAACAATTCTGGTGGGACGGTGGACGATCAAAATGAGAAGCCAAATATGATAAATCACCGTGTTTGTGGTGTGTAATCGATTAAACCCAATCTACCGCCTGCTACTCCAATTGCTATCACCCCACCATCTCTCGTCGACCAAAACACCAAAAGTATAAACATAGACCGAATACTTCTTGCAGCGCCATCGCAATTGCTACAGTGGTGTGCCCTGCGTTTGTGGTCTGTAGTCGATCAAGCCCAATCTATCGTCGGCTACTCCAAGCGACATCACCCCACCATCCCTCATCAGCCGAAACACCAAAAGCATAAACACAGACAAAATGCTTTGTGCAGCGCCATTGCAATTGTTGCAGTGATGTGCCCGACGTTTGTCTGAAGTCAATTGGGAGATTTCGGATTTTTGTTTCAGTTTAGGAAGTAATTAATATGGGGTTTATTTGATGTTTAATTAACTTAGGGTATTAATCAAATTGGGTTACTTTTTAGAGTATTGGACCTAATTTTCCCTTGAAAATTTTGATTGGTGGCCCAAAATTAAATCTATATGCTTTTGAACCCTATATATATCAAGGGAGAGAAGTGAAAGAGGGGGGATTCACGTACAGGATGAAAGGAGGCGGAAGTGCAGACAAAATCTAGGAAGAAAAAGTGAAAGTGAAAAGAGGAGAGAGAAATGAACAAAAGGAGAAAAAGAGAAGAAAAAAGAGGAAAAGTTTACCGAAGAAGAATCGAGAGGTTAGTTTGAGATTTAATGCATTGAATTACTTGATAAATAATTTGATGATTATGTGAGTCTCTTACGAATCGATAGGCGAGTTTGAGATTTAGATCGTATAATAAAACCCGGTAAATTAGTCTAACGGGTAGAGATACCTATACTAATTATTGCGATCATAATTTGAATTCTTAGAACCAATGTTTCGTTTAATTAAATTGATTCACATAGAGATATGGAATTGAATTAGTTAAATAGACTAAATGAGAACTCGAGAGGGGTAAATTGAATACAATATAAGAATTCGATCGAACACTACATTATATTATGAATCTTGAATTAAGAATAAAGATGATCAATAGATGAAATTGTTTTGCCCTAATATTTATC
This sequence comes from Fraxinus excelsior, assembly GCA_019097785.1. Taxonomy (NCBI): domain Eukaryota; kingdom Viridiplantae; phylum Streptophyta; class Magnoliopsida; order Lamiales; family Oleaceae; genus Fraxinus; species Fraxinus excelsior. Next base: position 10,883,968 of record CM032631.1, on the reverse strand, counting down.
ACGTATCTGTTTCTCCAATTATCCGTTATTTGCAATTATTTTTATATTTTTAATCTGTGAAAAGTAGTTTGTCAAAAGCATCATAAATAGTTACTTGTTTTTGTCAAATAGAAATTAGAAAAAGTAAATTAAGTCTAAAGTATAATTTTCGTGGGAACGATAATCCGGACTCAAAGGTCCACTGTATTACTTGTTATGATACCGTACACTTGCGATATAATAAAAAAAACGCAACAAGTTTTTGGCGTCATTGCTGATGACTATTTACTTTTACTTTTAGTTTATTTTATTTTTAACTGTTATTTGATCTTATTTGATTTTACTTTCATTTTTTTAAAAAAAAGTGTTCGTTGTATGCTCCGTACCTAAGACGACAATCTTGAACCGTTTGACTCGAAAATAGAACGTATTTTCAGACAAAGACTCAAGGAACACAAACATAAACAACATCAAATGGTTGACGATCAAAATATTCATATTCCTATTCAGCCAAGTGGACAAGTGGCCATAAGAGTGGCAGCGCTACCAGATCAGTAGTAGGAGCGAAGGGAAATAAACGAAGGAGACCTGCCGTTTCAATGTTTTTAACGCCAATAGCCGCGACTGCACAGCATTGTGTATCCAGATTTCGGGATAAACAACTTTCAAATAAGGGCATAATGGATCAATTTAATGAGCAATACTCTTCAATTCTACAGGTAGGGATGGAAATGGGGCAAGTATGGGACGGGTCGGCCAATCCCACTCCGTCCCGTTGGGTATTTTTATTACCTTATCCCATACCCATACCCTGTTAAAGTGGGACGAGGCGGAATCGGGGCGGGGCGGGGCAAGTCCCTTGCCCCATTTATTTTTTATTTTTATTTTTTATTTATTTTATTTTTTGCTTTTATTTTTTTATGTCTTTAGTTAGTAAATATTATTATTTTTTTACTAATTTGTTAAAGAAACTTATGTTCTCTTTAAAAATGATGATAAATTTATTATTTTTATTCGATAAAAAAACTTAAATTTGAAATTAATTTTAAACAGGGCAGAGACTATATTTCCGTACCCATTTCGGGATAATGACATTCGCCCAATTCCCGTCCCGTGTACCCGATTAGGCGGGTAATCCCCATCCCATTCGGGGCGGCGCCGCATAGGTATCGGGTTGAGCGGATTTTATTGCTATCCCTATCTACGGGTTGCCTCATGAAAATTCAAATACACATATCTCCAGCTTTCTTCGAAATTATCAGAATTTCTATGCTCCGAGGGTCAATGAAGATGCTATTAAATTGCGGTTATTCCTATATACACTTAGAGATGCCGCATTGGAGTGGTTAGATGTCTAACCTTATGGAAGCATTACTACATGGGAAGAACTGACCAGAAAATTTTGCAATAAATTCTTTTCACCAACAAAAGTAGCTAAAGTCAGATTGAAAATTCAAACTTTCCAACAGCACGATGGAGAAAGCTATCACGAGACATGGAACGGATTTAAAGAGTTGATGCGAAAGTGTCCAAATCATGGGATCCTAATTGGAAATCAAGTGCATTATTTTTATACTGGACTTTCACTACTGTCAAAATCTCAGGAGGATTCATTTGCGGGTGGATCGATTATAGAAAAATCAGTACAACAAACATTGGATCTATTTGAGCTAATCGCCACTACACACTCGATGTTTTCATCAAAAAGAGTGCTACCACCGAGAGCATATGGGATGTATGAATTGGATAACACCGCAGCAACAAATGCACAATTAGCAGCTTTGACAAAGCAGGTAGAGTTGTTGGTGAAGTCACAAATGAAAGGAGCACATGCAGTGATGAGTGGCCCATCATGTGAAAACTGTGGAGCTAATCATTCAACTGAAAAATGTATGTCTACGGGCTTTCCCGACGAACATGTCAACTTCATTCAGAATGACTCCCGTAATTTCAACCCTTATTCACAAACTTATAACCCAGGATGGAGACAGCACCCAAACTTCAGATGGTCTGATAATCAGCTCGGGAATCTTCCAAATAATGTTTAGCAAGAGAACAAACCAAGTTTGGAGGAGATATTTCATCAAACTATGCAGAAAACAGACAAAGTATTCCAACAGATTGATACCAATTTTCAAAATCAGCAAGCATCTATCAAGAAGTTGGAAACACAGATTGGTCAGATAGCTCAACAACTTGCAAAACATCCAAGAGAACATTGCCAAGCAATACAATGACAAATACTAAAGAGCAAGTGATGGCAATAAAGGTAGTGGAAGAAGATCCACCCATGGCTCATATAAAAGTTAAAACATATGTACCTCCGCTTCCATTCTCCCAAAGACTTCGAAAGAAGTCAATGGAGGAAAATATTCATGCTATAACTACAAGGAATGGGATACAATTACCAGAGATTACTGTGAGACAACCAGAAAGAATGGAGGACCGGAAAGGTGTTGATGAAGTTATAATGGAGGAAAAATCTGCACCCGCTTCAAATGAGAATAAAGAAAGTACAGAAGCATCTACTGCCAAGGCACCAAGTCCAGTTAAGGCATACATGTCTCCCATTCCTTTTCCTCAAAGGCTCAAGAAGAACAAACAAGATACAAAATTTGAAAATTTTCTTAATGTTCTCAAGAAACTTCAAATCAATATTCCGTTGATCGATGCGATACTACAAATTCAAAGCTACACAAATTTTTTGAAAGAGATGTTATCAAAGAAAAGAAAGCTTCCAGAGTTTGAAATTGTGGCATTAACGGAGAAAAGTAGTGCAAGAGTGCGAAATGAATTGCCTGCCAAGTTAAAAGATCCAGGGACCTTTACTTTGCCTATTTCAATTGGAAACTCTTGTGCTATGAATACATTATGTGACACGGGTGCTAGTATAAATCTAATGTATTATTCTGTTTACAAGAAATTGGGATTGAGTGAAGTCAAATCAACATCAATAAAGCTACAACTAGCTGATACAACAATTTCAAAGCTACGTGGCAAAGTTGAGGATGTGCTCATAAAAGTAGGAAATTTAATATTTCCGGTGGACTTCATTGTGCTGGACATACCAGAAGATCGAGACATTCCAATTATATTGGGTCGACCATTCTTAGCAACATGTCGAACTTTAATTGACATGGAGAAGGGTGAGCTAATATTGAGGGTGTAGGACAAGCAAGAGATATTTAATATTTATACCCCACTTGAGAAGCCTTCCAAAAATAAGAAGTGTTGTGGAACTGACGAAGAAAAACCACATGATCAACGAAGCTGTCAGAATAGACAATCAAACTATGATGGACTTCTTGACAGAGACGAAAATGGAAATATCAAAATATGGAGAGCAAAAAAGGGGTGCATAAATGAAAAATGCACAAAGTGCAATGATGTCATAACTTGGTTCGAGCCACCATAATCAAACATGGCACAAAGTCAAGTTAATGACGTTAAAGAAGCACTTTTTATGAGGTAACCCAAGCTTTTGTCCTTTTTATTTATTTTGTTTTTGAGTTTTAGGATAGTTTAATTTATTTGTGCCTCCTTATCCATTTCACTCTTCTCCTTAACTCTTCGATATGTTAGTTGATTTATTATATGTTAGAGCTAAGTAACACTTGTTCCAATTATTTGATCTTAATGCTTAATTTGATTTTTCAGGAATATGACGTCGCGGAACATTTAAACTAATATTGACCAATGAGCCAACACGAGCAATATGACAGCTACCAATTGAATTACATGCCATATCAGGGGAGCTTTTTCTTCATTTTCTTCCCCACCCCTTTATATGCAGATTTTGGATTAAAGACATTGAGGACAATGTCTAGTTTAAGTTTGGAGGTGGAAAACACGAGTTTTCATTTTCTTTATGTGTCTTTTGTATAATTTTATTGCTTTAAAAAAAGTTTGAAAAAAAATGTCAAAAATTTCAAAAAAAAAAAAACAATATAATAAAAAAAAATTTATTACTATTGTGTGCTTGTCTGACTCACAATGACGAATATATTGAATCATGAATTGATCTATGAATGATGGATAAGTTGCATGATTAGATTAATTTTTACTTTTTCATGTGAAATTTGATATATATTGAGCACGTGAATTAAGTTCAGCATTGTGTAGGAATGAGTTGATTTCATAATTGAAATGGTTGAAATAGTGGACCATAGATGCTAAACCCAAAATCACTAAATCTTACAATCTTGGACCAAATTTAGAATAGGTTGGAAAATTTCACTGTTGTAGGAAAATGTTGAGATAAATAAGGATTACATGTGTGAAATTAAAAATCTTGCATGGATTGTCTCAGGTTAATGAGATGCAATTGGGCGAAAATCTCAAGTTAGAGATCGTTTTACTTAAACTGGTGTTAAATGAGGGACATTGCATTAATCAAGGTATAAAAAATATTTTATTAGAAAATTTCTCTTCGTAGCTTTTATGACTCGAGCAATTAAGCCTGAAATGGTCTTTAAAACCTGATGTCTTATGATCATCCGACTTGGGAGTTATCGGCCGAAAGCTTGTTACATAAATCATTTAGAAGTTTAATGGAGAGAATGCTTCAAATAAAAAAATTATCAAAACAAAAAAAACAGAAAAGCAGAAAAAGCAGGTGCATGAAACAGAAGACGCACCAAATGCCTTGATTATGTCTCAAATACGTTTTTAAGAAAATTTGACTTTTTATAAGAGATTGTTAGCTTAGTTAAGTCATAGAGATTGAATCAATCAAATTTAATGGAGAATCCTTGTTTATTGGAATGTTGAACTACAATTGGTGAAATTTTGCCAAACTAGAGAGGTGGGGATAGTAAAATATTATAACCGTAGTCACATACTGGAAAGTAGTGAAAAAAATAAGTTTGGGGGTGTGTGAATCTCACGAGTGATGAAAGAACATATTTGACCACTAGGGTCGAGAATTGAAACAATTTATGAATTCATAATGCTATACTTAATTCTCCACACACACACACACGTCGATTTCACATTGAAAAAGTGGATTTTAATTTATTATGTATTGTGATTTTGAAACTGTGCGGAGATTTGATATTATGATTTCAATCCTGAGATATAAAGTCAGGTTAGCTAGCTAAATTTTGTTGTTTTCTTCATTGACTGACCACTAATTAGGTAATTAGCATTGACTGCTTGTGTGTTTGTTATGATTTAATTTTGTTTGAGGACAAACAAAGATTCAAGTTTGGGGTGTGATAAGTGTAGTTTATACACTTATTTGTGACCCTAAATCATGATATTTTATTATCTTTTGAATTAAATTCTACCTAATTTATGTTATATTGTGTTTGTAGGAAAAACTTTATGTTTAATGAAGAATTGGAGAAAATAATGCAAAAGATTAAATGGATTGGAGTTAAATGGGCATCAATATATTTGTATTGAAAATTTTGATTGGAGGTCCAAAATTAAATCTATATGTATTTGAACCCTATATATATCAAGAAAGAGAAATGAAATAGGGAGGGGGGTTCACGTACAGGAAGAAAGGAGGCGGAAGTGCAGACATAATCTGGGAAGAAAAAGAGAAAGTGAAAAGAGGAGAGAGAAAGAGAGAAATGAAGAAAAAGATAAGAAAAAAGAGGAAAAGTCAACCGAAGAAGAGAAACGGCAGAGAAAGAGAAAAAAAGGGAAAAAAGAAAAGAAAAAGGAAAAGATGATAGAAAATACCATACATTTTCACATTTCGTCAATTCTTGGTGACATCTTTCCACTTTTTCTTATTTTTATTCTTCCAGTATGAATAATTAATTTTTATATTAGGGAAAACAATTTAATCGTCTTGTGATCCTTTATTTTTATATTCAAGATTTATGTGAGTTATTTATTTATGTGTTGGTTTTATTACGAGTTTAATGCATTGAATTACCTAATCAATAATTTGATGATTATGTGAGTCTTTTACGAATCGAGAGGTGAGTTTGAGATTTAGACCATATAATAAAACCCGATAAATTAGTATAACGTATAGAGATACCTATACAAATTATTGCGATCATAATTTGAATTCTTAGAATCAGTGTTTCGTTTAATTAAATTGATTCACATAGAGATATGAAATTGAATTAGTTAAATAAGTTCAATGAGAACTCGAGAGGGATAAATTGAATACAATAGAAGAATTCGATTGAACACTACATTATATTATGAATCTTGAATTAAGAATAAAGATGATCAATAAATGAAATTGTTTTGCCCTAATATTTATCACGTATTTATTTCTCCAATTATCCGTTATTTGCAATTATTTTTATATTTTTAATCTGTGAAAAGTAGTTAGTCAAAATCATCATAAATAGTTACTTACTTTTGTCAAATAGGAATTAGAAAAAGTAAATTAAGTCTAAAGTATAGTCCTCGTGGGAACGATAATTCGGACTCAAATGTCCATTATATTACTTGTTACGATATCGTACACTTGCGATATAAAAAAAACGCAACATTGATTTAAGCAAGCAATGGCGCTTTTTGATTTTGTGGTGGTGGTTGGTAAATTTCGTTCATGAATAATAGGGAACAATACATATATCAGGTCTTAACTATACACTATTTCAACTTTAAGAAAGAAGGTTGAATATTTCAGTAATCAGGCAATATATATTATATATAAAAATTAAAATATATTAGATATACATCATAAAATCAAGCATTCAGTTGCCATTCCAAATTGGACTCTCCAAAGAATAATAAATCGTGACCACTATCGAACAAAAGAAAAAAGCTACAAAGATCTATCATATTCTTGATTACCATTGCCAGAATTTGGCAATTGAAAATAATCGGACTATTGAGGTCACAAATTGGCAGTTATCGTCACAGTATATCAGAATTTTTGAAGGCGACAATCACAAACTGAGGTGATAATAGCAAATTGATAATTGTGATCATCCCGAAGTAGATATGATGGGTTTTGAAGTCACAATTGGTGGCGACTAACATTGTATTGCTTATGTATTCTTCTATTTTTGAATTTACGAAATAGTGTTGAAATTTCAATCGTCAGTTACTGTGATGAAAATTGAAAAGATTCATTAGCCTGTATATTGTGAGTTGCTATGATAAAAAGTACAAAGATCTGTTGTTATTTATGATATTGATCCAATGGTCTATGATCATTTATGCAAGCTGTTGATATGGATCTATGCCCTATGCGCTATGATACGTGACATGTGAACTATTACATGTGACATATAACCTATAAACTACTACCTATGATATTGATCCAATGACTTGCTATTAGTTCTCTTCATATGCGACTTGTGTACTGATAATAGTGTAATTTTCACGTTTTTCATCGACTAATAATTGCACTTTCATGATTTATTGGCGCCTAAATGTTTTAAGTATACTTGTATTTTGGTTTAGGCTGCAAATGGATGAATACAGTGGAAGCGGAAATTTAAAAAAAAAAAGAGGGGAAAAGGACCAAAATGGAGTAAAGTGATAATTCAGGGACTAAAGTGTTAATATTCTAAACTTGTTTCTAACATTGTGATGAATATTTGAAAGTATTAGAGGTCAATCGGATGAAGAAAAGAGTCAAAGAGATGAAATATAGCCAAAACACTATCACATATCAACTTTCAAGTTGAAAAGTTTTGCACTCGTTTACAGTCTCATATTGAGACCAATTTTTGATATGGAAAAATGATTGAATTCAAAAATGGTATCTGAAACAAAGATGTATCCCTTTGAGTTAGATTTCCAAAACATCTTGGATCATCTCAATCAGACATCAAAAGAGAAAGTTCTGACCCAAAAATGTTGCAAGGCGTGTGCCCTCGCCTGCAGGCAAAGCGCGCGCCTCACACCAAGGCTGTCAAAATCCTTAAGGCGCGTACCCTAGTTTACACTAGGTGCGCACCTCAAGCCAAAATGAGAAGATAATTTTAGTTTCCTTATTTTGTTTAGGTAAATTTTAAGGGCAATTTTTTAGGGATAATAAAAGGGGAAAATTTTGTGACTTTGAAAGAGGGCGATATTTTTTGAGCACAAGGGAGTTTCATATTACTTTTCCTCTCAATTCTTGCTCAAGAATCTCATGGAGAACTAAATCCATTGGTGAAGTTTGGAAGGAACTCGGTTGGTTTTGGAGAATTCATCGTTATGTCACCCATGTAATATGTTTTTATTGATTAAACAATTCTAGAATTCAAATTTTCTTTCAATTATCTTATTTTGAGATTGGCTTATCCTTTATGAAATTCGTTGTGGATCTAGTCTCGTTTTTTATTGATTAATTGAAATAATTGTTGAGTTCCAATTTCAATTGTTTCATTGATGTGATTTAATTACTGATATATATTGATATATATAGTCGCTCTTTGAATCTAATTTCAATGAAAGATGTGAAATTATGCTATAGGGAATCTATGTCTTGGAATTATCATAGAATTGATCAAGTATTGTATGTCAAATTTTTCGATTAGAGTATTATGATAAAGATCTCTAATTGAGTAGTATGAATGAGTGATATACGTTGATTGATCCAAACCAATTGAGGAAATTTCGGTGCTTTACTATTTTGACATTGATAGTTGAATCCAATTTAATTCGTTAAACAACTAAATTCACACAATTTGCAAGAGGAACCCCAAGACTTGATCATTTGAGTTAAATTTCAATCTCTCTATGGAATTGACACCCCAAAGTTGTGCTACAACTACCGCATTATACTTGGGCGTAAGCATGTACATTGATTTGTTACATATGCAATTTGAAATGTGACATGTAATCAAGGCACATAGACATATGACATTTGATATGTGAATATGTGATTAGTTAATATTGATCTAAATTTGTTGTCATCGATCTGTGATCTATGCAATATGACGTGTGACTTATAAAGTGTGACCTATGACCATAAATTAGTGATCTGTAACCTACGAAAATTGATCTGTGATATATGTACAATGACACGTGACCTGTGAACTGGTACCATAACATGTAACAAGTGCACATTAAATATTGACAACTGAATTATGACTTGTAACAAGGGACCTGTAACTTGCGCAAATGAACATGTGAACAGTTGCATTTATTAATTCGAACAACTTATCAATACTAATGACAACCAATAAAAATCACTACAAAACCTCATCACCACCACCATCTGCAAAATACCACAACCTCACCACCACCTGCAAAACATCAACAACAACCAATAAAAATTACCCAAAAATACCGACTATGTAGAAAATCCGAAACCCACCTCAAAGAGCATCGCACACTTGTGAATTGAGTGACACTACGTGCGGTTTCCTAAGCGGCTAGTTCTCTGGTTGAGCGGCCACTGAGCGTCGCTGTGCAAGTTTAGTTCTCTTGTCGATCGTTGCACCAGTGCTCACAGCCATGAGTGGCATCGTCACTGTGAGTATCGGTGACGAATAGAGAGTAGATTAGATATAATAGAGAAAGAAGGACGAAAAAAATGAAAACGTGTTTGGCATGGGATGGGGTACGAGTGGGTAGGTAGATTAATTTCGTTTTATAATATTATTATTTAAAATTAAAAAAAAATTGAATTATCACCTGATTGTACAAAAAATTTGAAATCTTATTTTTGAAAATAGAACTTAAAAAAAAGGGCGTGGTGTAATTTTCACTAAATAATATTCTTGCCTATTAAATACTAGCACAGGGCATATCCAGGTGTGGGTGGATTAGCCCAAGCCCACCCACCTCCCAAAAGAAGAAATTGGAGAAAATTTACAATTGCCCTGTTTCACCAAGTTACTTGGGTCAATTTTGAATTGAAGTTCTTGAACCTTAGGAAATATTTTTTGTACGTTTTGATGTACTCATGACATATTTCGTAAAATAACTTTCAATTTGTAAAATCGTAAACAATGAAGTTGCAATGGATATAAAAATGGTTGCACGAAATAAATTTAATAAATCTAATTCGTGACAATCACACTTTTGACTTATTTTTTTTTACCTATATTTCTTGATCATCTGGATTAGATCTTGGTATCACTTTGAAGAACTTGACACCAGCTATGTAACACATATCAACATGAAAACTTTAAGCAGTGGACTTAAATAGCTATTCAAAGATGACTACCAAAATAAATTTAATAATTTTATTTCGTTTATGCTAACTCCAATGTCAACTTAAGGGTCCGTTTGATTGGCGGAATTTTTCATGGAAGTAGGAAAATATTTTTCTACTTTCACTTTTTTGACTGTTTGATATGCAAAATTTTCCACAGAAAATGTTTTCCTCCCTTTTTCTAGGTACAACCCTTTGATACACAAATGGTGTAAAATGTTTTTTCACCTAATTGGTGGGAAAATATTTTCCACCTTTTTTTTTTTTTTTTTGCAATGGGAACAAATTCTAGACACAATGGTAAAAAAAAAATTCATTTTTATTGACAACTTTCATGCAAAATAAAGTCAAACGAATGATATTTGGTATGGTAATTTTTTTTTCAATATTTTTTTTTTTTTTGACAATGAGAACAAATTTTAGACTCAATAGTAGAAAAAATTATCACTTTAATGGACAAATTTCATAAAAAACGAAGTCAAATGGACACCAAATTTTCAACAATTTCCATGAAAAATTATACCAATCAAATACAATTAATTACAATTTCTAGTAAAACATTTTCTAAGAAAATCAATTCCCTATAAAACATTTTCTTTCCACCCATTTTCCACCCTTTCAATCAAACGGACCCTCAATAAAATTCTATTTGATGCTAAATGACACTCGGCTGTCAAAGTCCTTTTTCAAAAAAAAAAAAATAATAATAATAATATTGCAAGCCCCCAGCTCATTAATCATTGTTCCACCCTAGACTAGCATTCATATATGAATAGAATAACGACTTACAAAAATATAGAAAAAAGAGATGCGGTGCAGAAAATTATATATGATTGAGATAAGAGTTTGACTCTTTTAACTTAAAACGATAATGCACAGCACATGTATTAACAAATTCTGACACTCATCTTTCAAGATACAACGATCACGTCATGTGATATAAGAAATCCAAATTATGAAAAATAACGAACATAGTGATGTTTAGAACTCTCTTTGTATGATAACAGGACTCAAAATAGATGCACGAAATATTTTCAAGTGAATTTGAAGAAATATGATAGGGTAGGGTCAAATGACAGAATCTGCAAATGAGTGGGCCTAGAAATAATAGTTGAAAGTTGTGTGCCAAAAGACGCAAATATTGTAATAGGACATGTTTCAAAAGACATGTTAGTGTGGAGAAGGAATGGGGGAGGAGTTGCATATAGTGATGGTGGTTTTTGTGTTTGAGGAAGAGGTGGTGGTGTAAGGGTAGAATGAGGGTTTGGGTGCTTTATGAACATCGATGGCGGTAACGGCGGAAACGGTGTAACACTCTATGTTACAAGTGTAACTCAAATATGTTAAAATTGTGCTATACTTGTAACATGGTGTATAACAATTGATGGTGATAATGGTGGATGGTTGTGTAACACAATGCGTTACAAGTGGTGATGACGGTAATGGTAGAATGTGCATAATAAAGTTTGTCATCTGTGTTTCGTCATTTGTTACACATATTACAAGTATTGCAGAAAATACAACACTTTCTGTTATAAAAAAGAACTGAACATTATTTTGAAAAATAAAAAAATGTGGTTAATAATGTGGAAAAAAGTTTTTTTTTCTTAGATTGGCCGTGAAACTTTTCATTAATTAATCATATTAATTAATTAGACCTATTATTTAATGGCTATACAGCCCATGTAGACAATTAATTAATTATTATATTTGTCATTTAATCAATTTCTCATTTCGATCTTCCAACTTTTATTCTTGTGTGTAACTCATTAGGTTCTGATCCACGATGACGATAATATAATTATTATCTTGATATAATAAATATAAGAATAAATTAAATTTAGACTAATTTTAATTTATTCATTGATTAATTAATTCATATTAAATGTCCTTTCTTGGCATCTAAGAATAAGTCATGTGGTATGACAAGTCCTTTTGTGCCTTGCTAATGTGAAATAAAATCCCTTTATTTACTATATCTCAGTTGGTTACGAAATACAAAATGTGTCAATCTCATATCACCATTTACAGCATTTTTCACTTCAAGTAATTGACTTAGTGTTCATATTTGAAAACTCATTTTCAACTCACTCTACATTGGCCAAGGAATTAGGGTATATAAGTCTATGTTTGACATGATAGAATCTCTTACTATCAATCTTCACGTGATTCACGTCACATCCAATTATTGTCATATTAGTAATCCTTGAGTAGAGTGGCATCTAACATTATCAAAGTGTAACAATCCTTACATAAGATTCCATGATGATCTGAAGTCGAAAGATTAATTTCACAACACTATGATATTTATGTGGAGTTTGTATGATATGTCATCCTATGAACTTGTTCATATATCAATCATTCATATATTCCATTCAAGTGTACACACACTTAAATTTGTGAAATTAACTACTTTCTTCAAAAGAAAGGAGTGCAATATGTGCTATCCTATCTGCACTAAGGATGCCCGTGTCTCATTAGTGCATATGGCTAATGACAATTCAAGAATATAATACCACGACAGATATTTCAGTATCACAACTCTTTAATTATGATTACTATGTCGCAAGTGACCACCTCTATTATTTATTCATTTGAAGCAATAAATAATAACACAGATTCAAACAAATAATAAATAAATGCATTTATAATAATGTAGTCATTATTCCATCATAACTACTAGATATTTGGCACAATACTAACACCTTAGACGTGAAAAAATCAATAGATACTCGATTATATTACTACTATAATTGTACAATAAATGGACACTAGAATATTTTATAAATACATTTGTCACATTTGATAATAGTAACAATAAAGCCATTCATCTTTATAACTATTTAAACTAAGGCACAATACCTAACATGTAGGAGTTGGAACCTCCCACTCGTAGGATACACAGACTTGATGACCATACATATAAATGTCGACATATAAGGCCACTATTAGAGTGCCAGTGCTAAGACAATCTGGATTTGTTTCTTGCTCAATTGATTTCATAGACATAGATTGACAAAAAATTTCGACTATCATTTCTAGGCTTAGGAATGTGATCATACCAAAAACACCGTAACCGTGTGGTGATATTGTCAAGTGGGATGGAGGGATTTTTCAACACATTAAGATTGAGAGTGATGCTAAAAGGACATAATTGTCTACATAATGATCTACATAATTACAAGTGGCATTGGTCAAAACCTTTAATTCAAATCTGACATTTTCACAACAACGACAAAATGGTTGCAACATCACATTATATCATTCATTGTGTACAATTTAAGCCCCAATTTGACACTTTCACAACGATGACAAGATGGTTGCCACATCACATCACATCATGTCATTCCTAAGATTGATTAATTTAAGCCCCAATTTGTTGGTCATATTTGGGAAAAACAACATTTTGAATTTTAATTTTTAAAAAAATGTGTGGTTAAAAAGTTGAAAAAACTTTTAGGTTTACGTGAAAAATATTGTATTGTGTGAATGTGGTTGAAAATGAGTATATAGTAATAAAAAAAAAAAAAAAAAAAAAAGTTTGAAAATAATGGTTGTGAAACCGGGGCTAAATTTACTCTTCAATGTGCTCTTTCATGAGCATGCTGAATTGGTTTTTCATTAAAGATATATAATATATGTATAATTTTCACGTATTAGTGGCGGTGAGACTTGAACATGCATGACCTTTATCTACTATATGAAAGTCACATTGTTAAAAACTTAAGCTGTTCAATAGAGGACAAACTCATTTATATAAACTTCTTATTTCACACAAACGCCAGACCAAATTTCCCTGTACAAGTGGAGGTCGGAAACTTGGATCCTTTTATTCATACACTCCTCAGCATCTCAAGTACTTATTGCTTCATATTATCATTCGAAAGATCTTTATTACATGCCTATGTTTGAAGTAGTTGATCTGGCTACCCAACACTCATGTCCGTTTCTTCATCCCATTTGAATGGCTTGATTGGTTTGGTTGCTTCCAAAAGTTTATCAATTGAAATCTTTGTCTTTGATTGCTGCAGCGGAGCTACCTCAGTGACATCTGGACTGTAATCCTGTGAAAATGCGACAGCAATAAGAATATGAACAAAGAAATAGCACTAGCTATATTAGTTTTTGTTGCAGTGAACTGCATATGCTAATTGACGGATTTGGTCACATTCTTTTTTCCTTAATCAAGTTCAATTTTGTCTAGTTGTACATGACATGACATTGAAACTTACGCATTTTGTTTCATGATTTATCCCCTAAAAGCATTGGGAGAAGGATGCTTACATGATCAGCATGCATTTTTGTCACAAATGTTTTAAATATGCTGAAGTTCTTCTCTTCTAATAGCTCATCTGACAGACGAAGGTAGGTCACTCCAGCCATTTTCAGTTTTGGAGGACCATTTTTGTTGACACCATTTGGCCTTGCATTCAGAAGGATTTGATTGTAACCTGCAGGATCGTATCTTGAAAGTGCATTTTCGCCACCCACATCAATTTTTTCCGTCCATCCATCACTCAAAACCTGCATAAATATAGTCCAAAAATTACCACAATTTACATCTTATTGTGTTAAAGAAAATCATGCGTGACATGACTCAACACGAGACAAGACATATATTTACTTACACAGCCGATGTTAGATTTATATGTCTAAGACACAATATGAAGTATAGATCTATATGATAGACTATACACTGTGACGCCCCATATTTTGCAAATCTACAGTTTAGGGAGTTATGTCACAAGTTGTAACTACTACCAAGTACCAAAGGTCCCTAATAACATTTAAAAAGTTACTATTTTTATGTTTTCAATAATTTGAGGGAAAATTTGACAGTTCAACCTGCTGTACAAGTTCTTGAGGTCCACTTTTAGCTTCCGCCGGTTGGTCGGTGTCTCTCATTTCAAGACACGTGAAATTTAAGATTCCATAATGCCTGGACAACATCCTTGCTATTGGCCGGTATCCATCCCTGCCAGTTAGGTTATAGTATCCTGATGTTAGCTCACAAGCATGACTTTCGTCCTTGTACCACCAGTGGATTCCAGAAACCTGTTTGTGCAGAATAATCGGAGATTCGTGAAACACAGCACGAAATAAGACCAGAAGTCCGTCCATAACAGATACTGGTCCGTAAGAGGTTACAACAACATTCATAGAGAGCGTTACTTGTAGTACTTTACTATGATGATAGCCGTGACTCTCATTAAATTTTATATTCCGGAATATCATAAGTACTTTCACGTCCATTCATATTAATCTTTTGTTAATAACACGTACCTTAGCAGCGAGCTTGAGTTTGCATCCCAAGAAGGCTTTGTTGGCTTCCTCTAGTATCTGATCCCCATGGTCTAGTAGCTTGTTAGAGTACCATGTTAAGAAAAACTTCCCCTTTTCTGTCTGGTAAGTCTTATTTGATCCGAAAAATCCTGTTTTCTCAGGGGTGTCATTATATGTTCCTGCATCATCTGGGAGGTCCCATTCTGGGTGCCCTGCCTTGGTTGCAGCCTCCTTGAACTGTTGTCTCAAATACTTGTCATAGCACTGCGATCATAATATCAATTTTACTGTTAGAATGGAGCTCGGTTGATTTATTTGAAAGAAGGGGGTAACATACTAGTCTTTATCTCACCTGAAATTCTCCAATGCCGGGGAACTTCCATCCTTGAGTCTCAGGATATGATGGATATCTGAGCTCTCCTGCAGGGCCTAGTCCTACCTCAATGTCTACAATGGTTCCAGCTTCCAAAATATCTGACATGTTTTCTCTAAAGCTCTTCATGTAATCACCGTACATCTATACATAAGAATTTGTGTATGTCAAAAACATATAAAGCAGAAGAGTTCATATTACTAACAAAATACGAGTCATAACAAGTCATACCTCTACAGCAGTTCTACCTCCAAAGAAAGGCAAGTTATCCACACCAAGTGAGAGGTACTCTTTGTCCCTAGCACCTGATCGGTTAGTGTAGAAAATGTCGGGATCTTTTTCTCCAATAGCAAGTACCCAATCTGGGATAGGAATGTACACAACATCCCCTACATTGCCACCACACTGGTGGAATGACATTATAGCCTGTATTTTCAATCCACATTTTTGAACGAGTTGGAACAATTTCTTGTAGGAAGACCAATCATACTGTTTGGGACCTTTGGCCTCTATAATTCCCCACCAGACATCTACCATTACACCATCAACTCCAGCAGCTTTTAGCTCTTTGAGCTGCTTCTCCAGCTTTTCTTGGTCCGGGAATTTGTTCTCTCTGGTAACAACTCCCAACTGTCATTAATGAACAAAAGAAAAAGAGTACATTAGAGTTTTGTTTGGTAAGATGAATTGTATGGTACTAGACAGTATGTTAGTAATGGAACTTTTTTGAAACTTACCTGAAGCATAACATAAAGTGGCACATAATTTGCTAACTTGATTTTGCCAGATTTTGAAGCCATTCTCTGGACAAGGAAAAAGGGGAAACTATTAGTTTCCTTTTTGAAGGTTGGAATGAAGATGCTAACGTTCAGTTCAGATTGCGTCCTTTATAGAGAAGGTTGGAGACCCCAAAATATCTTGAGCAGTTTGATCAATATTTAATCAGGCAATGGCGTTTTCTGGTGAACAGTAAAAGAAGGGGACATTGATGGATAAGCGACGGTGTTGCATGCATTTCCTATTCAAACGTTCGAAAATTGCCGTAACACGTCTTGGATTTTCTATGATTGTAATCTTTGAAATCTCTATCAAATTCTTATCCATTTCGTATTACCAAATGAGAAGATGCCAACATGTATTCCCACTTCCCAAGAAGAGTGATTGTCATATATAAAAATGCATTGATGGGATTATTCAGATGAGAGCAAAGTCGAGAAAGCACGTCCCAATGTCCCATTATCTCTTTTAAGTATTACTAGTTGGCGCCTCGTGCGATGCACGAGTTTTGTACTTATTATATGTTTATTAGCGTGCTATTTAATGATAATAACAACGTAAAACAAAAATCTTAAATATCATATTGATTGATCAAAATAGAATACAGGATTAGGAGATACAATAAAGAGCTGAAAATATCAGAACTACAGGAGAAATGAACAATTTGATTCGCATAAGAATTTCTGACAGTTCCACCATATCCAGTGACTAAATCACGCATGAAAAACATGAGCCTACGAGTTATAGTCCCAGAAACATCAGCATGCCCGCTAAAAAAACATAAATACAGTGTATATCAGTTCAGCCCATCTTCATCATGGGACCAAAAGCTCAACATTAGGAGTAAAAGGCCTTATATATCGTATCGTAGACAACATTATATTCTCTTACTACTAAACAAAATCTGAAAAAGGTAAGAGGTTATTGTGTTATTTATGAGTATCCAAATCATTTACTTAAAACGAAATTAATGTTTCACTTCCAATGAGCATTAATCGAATTCTTAAAGATGTAGTAAGTGAAAAGAAACAAAAGCAAACAGAACTTATTTAGGGTTCAGGTCCCTCCCCCGTCGTCAATCATCATCAGAAAGTCCGACCTTTAACCGTTTTGCACAATTCTATATATTAACCCATATTGATCGGACAACGCTTTTAATTTCCCTTCTTCGCAACGAAATGACTATATTTTAACCTTGAAAATACGCTAATCATTTAAAAGAGGCCTCAGAATACGAGAACATAACACGAGTATTATCAACACGAAAATCTATCAATTTTCTTCCAATGGAGATCTCTATCAAGACTTTTTTATGCTACATGATCCATGAAGAAATAAGTAACTAAATGCCCAACTTTTCATTAAACTACATGTTGACGATTTAAGGATGGAACACTAAATGTCAATGCTCAGTTAATTACAAATAAACATCAAAACTGAGTTAACGTGCTAAATAACAAGTTAGTTGAACCATATTAATTAAAATTCATACCACTTTGATGTTTAGAAACAAGATGCAGTAAAGGAACTTGCCTTTGTGGGGTCAATTATGCAAGCGGCCATTAGATCCTCGTATGTTCCAGTTGCGGCATTGTAACCATACTTAGGATTATCATTGGCCAACACCTAAACAAAGAATCTCATGTCAATTGAACACAATTCAGATACAAGCTCTAGAACGATTAATTTTGAACATGACACGAAAGCAGTTGAGTCAAGCCTCACCTTCTCTATCACAACACTTCCATTTACCCCAGCATTTTTGGCTATTAACTTCAATGGATAACTCAATGCTCTCTTAACAATATCTGCTCCAATCTGCCGCCATTCCAATTAATCCTTGTTTATCAATCACACAAAACCCAGTATCACATCTCCCTTGAGTAAATTATTAGCACAAAATTAGAAAAAAGAAAAAAAAAAGCAGAGAAACAAAGTAATTAGCCTCCGCGCGTGGAGTCCCAAACCTCCGCACGCGGAGGATCTGGGCCTCCGCATGCGGAGGATTGGAACCTCCGCCGAAGCCTCCGCACGCGGAGGCCCAGATCCTCCGCGTGAGGAGGTTTGGAGTGCGGCGGTTTGGAATCTCCGCACGCGGAGGCTTTAAAAAATTTTTTTTTTTTTTTTTTCTTTCAAACCTCCGCACGCGGAGGCTTGAAATTTTATTTTTTTTTTTCTTCAAACCTCCGCACGCGGAGGCTTGAAAATTTATTTATTTATTTATTTTTTTTTTTTT